>PNEQ01001807.1:10763-22011 GCA_003012365.1 Medauroidea extradentata | reverse complement strand
AATTTTGTTGGTGAAAATGTCTGAACGGTCGATGCGGGAAATTTATGCATATATGAACGATCCGTGTGGGTTTATTTAACATTGTTTATATAGGCAATTTGTCGGGACCGTGAAAAACGATCGATGGATGCGGGAAAACAAAAGAAACGGGAACGATGCAACGAGGTTCCACTGTAATTTACAATGGCGGGGAACTCTTTATTTGTACGATAGATACGGGAAAAACGATAATTGGAAAATCGACACGTGCGGACATTGTTATCATTGGTTATAATAGGAATTACGTCGGGACCATTAAAAAATTACGATACATGCAGGAAAATGATACATGCGAGTACGATAGATAGAGGTTCGACTGTATATATATTTTTTAATTCCCAGCAAAAATACTTTTCTCTATTATCACAAACATAAATATTTAGTTAAAATGTATTTTATGCTTTTATCGCTGGTATATAAACATCGTTGGTGACACACAAACCAATAACATAGACTACTGCCAAAGTAACGAGGAAATGCACAGCTGCTGCCTGCCATGCACTACTTGGCAACGGCTCGCTACATGGCAACAACGGGCTGCAGCAGCCGCTTGCAAGGTCATCGCAAGCCTGTGCACTGTTGTCGTAGCCCACCAGCGCGTACCTAGATCCTCGTTTCCTCCGCCTGGCTGCCTGAGAGCTCTGTGCTAACAAGGTAAAGGATCTAGGCACGTGCTCCAGTTCTACTGACCCCCCAAGCAACACACACTTAGCTGCAAAGTAAAAGTGGCCTATGTCACGAATTTAACAACCATCAAAATTTTGTACGGTAAATTTTATTAAAAAACAAGACGACTTGTTTTGATTTGTGACTGAAAACGTAATCCTTGTAACGTCATATAACTCACAACTTACAGGTTTTCTTTTACAACATTTTAGATGACCAATTTTTTGCACCTTCATATAAGAAAGACGAGTAGCATTATTTTAAGGGGAAAAAAAAATGTAAAATTGCTGTCTAATATGCCGGCAAATACAGTAATACCAAATCAGCAGAGGCAGTAAAATAAAAACCAGGTACGTTTCAACACACTTGTTTAAATAAAACACACTTGCAATATACTGCTGTAAATTTCAGGTATGTCAGAGAATGCACACTAACTCTTCAAAACTATTTGTCCACATGAATATAAGCAAATACATACCTACTATTCATGCCTCACAGAAGTGTCGCTGCTAACTACTCCGACGATGCATGCAGTCTCCATAAGAGGCAAACAGTCTGACTGAATCTTACATACATTATGCCACGCACAACAAAATTTGCTCATCCTTATAGCTTACCACACACTCACGCTACTTATAAAATACAGGGTGGCCACAGACCAAAAACACCTTAAATTATCAAGAAATCGAGTTTACACTTGGAAATATCAGGTAAATTTTAGTGTATTTTCTGCCCAAATCATTTTTAATTTCCATAAAACTCAAGAGTGGAAAGTAATGGAGTTTCGCGAGCAGTTGTTATTCTATTGGTTTGAAAAATTGCCCTTGTTTGGATGTGATTATACTTTGTTAGCTTCACTGGTATCTCTGCTGAATGGTTCTCAGGTTCATAGACTGAATACCATAAAAGTAATTGAAATAACTTTAGATCTTAACTTTATTTGAGAATACTACGTTGAATACAGTAGAACCTCATTAATACAAACCCTGTTAGTACGGAGTTCTCATTAATACAAATTGGTTTTATTTTCACTTGGAACAATATGAGAAATTAAACATTAAGGCCACAGTCAGAGGTCTAACCTGTTCAGTTAAATACATTTGGTAGCCATGCTAGATCGTGTTTAAAGCTTAAACATGTTTGTGAGGTTACACGACTGAATAAACTCAATGAACTTTCTAACCTCAACACTTCTACACTCAACTTTCGTGACTTTTCAACTATCATATTGCATCTAAATGAAATGCTGCTGTGTGTGTAAAGCGGTTATAATAATTATTTTAGGCCTAAAAGTTAATTAAATTTAACGAGTGCAAAATGCCAGACCAAAAAGCAGCCAATAGGAGAGAAGCATCCAAGATATGCCGTTCAAAAACTACACATGAAACCAGTTAACTTAGAACGAGAAGAAACTGCGATCTGAACTAGTTCGTAGCTCGTGTAACTGCTCCATAAAACTGATCATGTTTAAGTGAAGTAGTTCTGTATGCAGTGTAACAGTGGCCTTAAATGCTCCATTAAAAGTTCATTAAACACAAAACAATGTAAAATCTAGTTCAATAGTTAAAATAAGACGTGGTGGTGTGAAAGTTTTATTCTCGGACTAAACATCCTGACAATATATTAACAGAATTTTTTTTAATTTTTGTAAACACGTGCTAATAACGACATTACAAACTGCAAAAATTGAGGCCTCATTAGGTTCGTATCATTGAGGTTCAACTGTAATACAAAAAGCAGTTTTTTATGCTTGTTAAACTCACAGAAATATCAAGGTATTTTCTTTGTCGTAATGAGTGGCCACCCTAAAAACAGAAAACTTAAAAAGAGTTTACAATATTTGCAATCACTTCAGTTATTCACCTAACATTGATACAAAAATTATCCAAGTGTTTGAAAATTCATTCATAAATTGCTATAAAATAAAGACGTTGGTGTTCAAGTACTTCACAGCGATTCTCATAAAATTTTTTTTACAAATGTACAGACAATATAAATGCACTTGTCACAAATGGAGAAACCTATATGTGCAGTGGAGTAAATGGAAAGAAAAACAATATCCAGCCTCCGCATTACCTACTTCTCTCACTTTGCAAGGCTTCACCAAACTTACAATTTACGAAAGTTCTCTTCAGCACAAAACGGGAAAAATTCTAAGAACAGCGCCAATGCCAAGAGCATTAGAACAATCTATGCAGCTCACGAATCACAGCATATAACAACATGCAACACTTATGTCCCTATGTACATGTTCAACATTATTTATCTACGTAATCATCACAGTATTCACTGTTTTACTTTCTCCCATCAAGGATTAACATTTTCAAACCATTTGTAAGGCCGTAACTTATCACATGCCTACAATAATACGCTGGTCCTTCAAAGGCCTCACCATACACCCAGCAAGATGCTGGAAAAGCTGAAATATAAGTTTTCTCCCGACACCAGTAACAAATTGACCTATATGAAATTGCAACAAGAAGGCCGATTCTGGGGTTAAAGATACACTTTACATGCGAGGAAAGTAGTTAGATGACCGACGCGCCTCACGTGACTGTTGACTGAGGCCAGACCACGAGTGAAGTTTCACCTGGCCAATAGCATCCATAGTCCATCACCACGCACACAAAGACACGGAACCTTCGCTAAAGCAGGTACGACACTCGGCCACGACTGCAGGCCGAGAGAATAGTAAAAAAAAAAAGGTAAATATAAAGGAAGAAGCAGAATGAAGAGGAATACAAGCAGCTTACTGAGGGTCGCGAGGAGAGGGGTTTAGGAAACGTCAGCCCTCCGAAACGGAGGAAAGACTGCTACGTGTGGAGCCGAGGTGGTGTGGGGCGGCCGGCAGGTCTGGTAGGTCAGCAGGCAGCAGCGATGGCGGCCCCAGAACTTGCTCTTGCTCCTCCAACTGCTGGGCAAACTGTTCCTCCAGCTTCTGCAACACACAACAAACTTTGTATGACAAACCTACTTGCCTGCAACTTTACAAATTGGTAACGGTACACAACCATTAATATTTGCAGACAGATAACAATTTGTAATTTCAAGTTGGCCACTACATACGCACGTGGAAACGAGTATGGTAGTGCTAGGAATCAGTACCTGACAATTTTGATACTAATTTGCCAACCACGTGATTTACAACCACGTGGCGGGACACACAGACACGCTTAATGTTGCCAGAACATTTGGTCCTCTGGGCCGGATAGGTGTTGCACACCCCTGTCAAGTGTATGCGCACTCGGCCTTCCTTGACAGGAAAATCAGTTTGGTCACCTTTAATTTTCATTTTCACAGCTGGTGTTATAGAAGATAATTTGTACTGATATCTTTTGAATTACGTACTCACCAAAACTGTCAGCTGAACGCGAAGTCTGAGGAATGCGAAAAAGTTTTTACAATTTACTTGTGTACGCATTTCCTGCCTCAGGCGGTCTGAACTAAGCAGGGCTGTGCGGCAAGCAGGCCGTCTGATATTGTTGGCGCACGCGCAGAGCGCGCCCCAGTCTGGTGAACCCGGTAAGACAGAGGGGTGGTGGTGTCTAGTACATACATGGCGCGAATGTGGGCTGTCAGGATTTCAGCCCGCACAATGCGCCACGCTTCACTGCACTAACGACAGATGCAAATTGTTACTCAACTCTCGTTTCGCAACATCACTAGTAAATTGTACCAAAATTTCATGACCTATCCTACACACCACGGTACTTCGTACCAATTTTTCAGAATTTTCGTACACAACTTAATTAGTAAAAAAATTCTAATATCGTAACTACATTTTCACTAAAAACCAGCTAAAACACACTTTCAAAAAAACTGGTCTAAAGTAGCATGTTTCTACATTATGGAATTGTCTACTGTCTCGGGAGCACGAAAGTGGTCGTTGTTTGTCTTTGGCACCAGAAACTGCTACTAACATGTCACTTTCTCTTCACATACGACAACACTATAAAATGGCAGTGATAAGTCTGGCGCTCCCTGCTGTAGGGAAACCACGCACAACTACACTACGAGTTTAGCTAGCCACTTGCCAACAACACTAACCTAACTTAGACAACACGACACTACATCACATCAGCTCTAGTGCATTGTGGTAGCTTCACTTCCCACCGAAACAACTACACGTAATTCATTAATTACGGCAACAACTCCCTTATAGCCTTAAATACGGGTCCGGAGCCCAGCTAATACAGATATATGCGTCCTGCCGCCGGTTCGATGATTTGCAACCACAGTAGTCAGTAGGGGGAGCACTTGTTTTACGATACACCCAACGAGTTATGGGAACTTCGGTTCCCAGTCTGTATGTTGAAATTGTCATGTAAGTATCTGTTTTTAGTTAAATGGTAATATAGGCCTTCAACCTCTGGAGTCGTCTCCTTGGAGTTCGGCTCAACTGCACAGCCTCGAACGGCATTTGAGAATTCGGTGGCGGCAACGGCGGCGAGTACAAAAGTGGTCGATTTGACTCGTGAGCACAAAAACTGTTGATTGTCTCGGTAGCACAAAAACGGTCGATTGTCTTGGGAGCAGAAAAACAGTCAATTGTCTTGGAGCACAAAATAGGATTGTCTCGGAAGCATAAAAGTTGTTACTTGTCACTGCAGCAAAAGACTTTGTCTTTAAAGCTATGAAAATGGTTCTTCGAAGCTTCGAACTACCCACGAATTGGATATTCGGCAGCTTAATATTTAATTTGACTTCGAAATTTCGAATCTTCGCACACCAGTACGAGATTTCACAATATATTTTATTTCTTCACAAGACAAAAATAAATAAAATATTAAAAAAATTACCCGTGTATTGTATCTGCTAGAAACAACTATCCGATAGATGGTTGTGATATGTTAATATTGGCCAATATTTTGTATCGGGTATTGGTACCAGATCAGCGCTAGGTTAAAACAATGTGCAATGTAAAAAATTGTTGGGCTACTTGTACACTCTTGCTAGCAGTCCTGTGAATCCTAAGAAACTTTACAGTATAGGTTCATCCATTTATGAATACCACAACTGACTAAGTTCCAGTTACAGTGGAACCCTCTTAAGAAGTTTTCCTTCTTAATAAGTCTGAATTATTTTTACAATGTCCATGTCTACAATCGTTATTTGACCCTTTTGAGAAGTTTTCCCAGCTTAGAAGTTTACATTTTTTTGTCCCTTCAGAAACTTCTTAACAGAGTTTTACCTTATTTGGCTGCAGAAATGAATGCCTTCAGCAAATATGTAACTGTTAAGTGACTCATGCAACCACTGTTCCTTGAACATTTTATTATATTTTTAACAAGACATAATTTATGCAAACTATTTGCTACTAAACAGCTAATCAAAATTTTAATTGATGCAATCACAATGCTGCAAAACTAATATACAACAAACACCTAGAGACCTGTCTCTGTTGACAGGTGAAATAAACGTCGCCATAGCATTATGACACAATAGCGCTGGCTTACCTGCTTGCGTGGCTTCAGCTGGGCCTTCCACTCCTTCAGTTCGCGGCTGTAAGCTTCCTCCTGTTCCTTCAGCTTCATAGTCTCGTGCTCCATCAGCATCTTGCCTGCAACAGCAAACATGGTCATCAACAACCTCATGCATCACACTACAGTACATGCCTCACATAATACTGCTCAGAAAATGAGCCACACATGCCATATTTTTGTGGATACAGACCGTACATTTTTTCCTGAAAGTTTTAGAGATTATAATCAGGTTTAAATACAAAATACAGAGTCTTAGCAGATTTAGTTTTATTTTGCGACTTTTCGCAGTTCACAGCTATGAATTTAGATGTACAGAGTGTGTTACTTTGGTTTCACCCTCAGGGCCTAATGCTGCCTCTGCTCATTCATGTTGGTCAACAGAAAATCTGATGTCCACAATTTAATGGACGCTAAAATGTTACACATCTTTTTTATTTACAATTTCTTTGATTCACGTTAGGATTAAAAATTGATATTTTGCAGCATTTTATCCAAGACTTTATTTTACGGTTTCTTAGAATCACTTTGGACAGTTCTTGTACCTAAACCCATAACATTAAATTTTATAAAAGCCCACAACTGTAAGAGACTGGAGACTTACGTTTCTCGTTCTGCAGCTGTTCCAACTCCTTGATGGTGGCATCGCAGGTCGCCCGCAGTTCCTCTAGTTGTCGCTGGTGCTTCACTTCAAACCTCATCTGCTCCGCACGGTAACGCTTCTTCTCATTCTCCTGGAACTGCAACCACAACAAACACTCATCTCTAAATTTCATCCCTCCACCTACGACAAGACAACCCAGCATAATCAGTTTCCAAACCACATGATTAAATCAACAATCACTGTTGAAACATACATGAGGTGTCTTAAGTCCAAAACTGTTTTGTTAGCTACTGCAAAAAAGTCTGTAATATAATTGGAATATAGTAAAACCCAGTTAAGTTTTCTCTTAAAAGGATTACCGGCTTTAAAAGATGGGGAAGAAAAAAAACTTGGACACTGATAAACATGTCATTCCACCACTTTAAATAAGTTTTCTTGTTTAATAAGTTTACTACTTACTTATTTATTATTGTAATTACTCCAAATTTTTTAAACTAATAACAGAGTTCCTAGTGTATTTAACTTTAGAAATCAAGCACACAAGAATGACCTCTGTAGCTGCCCCAACATAAGCAAAAGTACTCCTGCCTGTAACTATAGAGCAGCACGTATGAGGGTGGTAGTTGTAAATACCTTCTTGAGCCTCTCTCGCTCCTCCTCGGGGTCAGGCTGCATGCTCATGCTGATGCGCATGGACTCACGGAACATCATCTCACGCGCCTTCATCTCTCCACGGATGCGCTTCGGCAGAGCTCTCTTCTCCACTGCCTGCCGCTTCAGTAGCTCCTCCTCCTTCCGTTGGTTCATGCGCTTAATCTGCTCCAGCTCCTTCTCATGCCGTGACAGCATCTGAGTCAAACCACACCAAGCGCTCGACTCTTGCAACTATGCACCTACAGGTATTTGACACCACAGACACGCAGTGTGTGGCTTGTAAATTTAGTATACACACAATAGAACCTTGAACTGACAACAGTCCACTGCTGTGTTGTTTGATCACTGGTGTCGTCAAACCTGAACAATCAATTTATACCCAAAAAAAGTTTTAAAGTTTTTCCTTAGGTAAATACATTTTGACTGAAGTATTGTTTCGCTGTCACTATTTTTGAATTTGGTTGAATAAGGGCAATGCCTAATACATCCTTCAAATGTGTTGTATGTGCTGGGAAAACATTTTTTTTTTATGATTCATAACTGTCCATTGTGCCCATGTATAGAAAAAACAAAACAACAAGGACCAAATGTCGTAGTCAAGACATTAAACTAATGAAAAAGTTCTGTTTCGAAGGCCTTCGACAGTGGCAACAACAGGCTTTTCAAGCTGCTGTACTTCAAAATGTACTAACCAGACATATACGAAACTCAGAAACATAATGTAACTTTGGACTCTGCCCCAATAAAATTATGTGGTCATCCTTTAGAGTCCCATAGTAAAAATTAATTGCATCAGAAATCTAGCATGCTAGTTCAGTGCTTGGCTTCATGTGGTGATGTGGCATTTGATGCACACTCCGAGATCACATTCATAGCTTCTGATCCCCTTAACGCACAAATCGCTGAAGGTAGGCAGAACTTTTGACTGTCTTAGTATTCGCTGGAGTGATGAAGAAAAAATAATTAACATGGAAATAAGAATAGGCAGACCAGGAATTAAACCAGCATCAGACCTTCCACCTTCCCGAAATTAAAGTTTTTTTACAACTCTCACCTACCAGCAACACATGGAAAGGCATTCTGCATTAATACCACTTCATTATTTTTTCTTACAGTAAAATTAAGATTACTGTTTCCTAACGAACACATGTTTTACTTGTGCTTTTCTGTTTGGACATATTTCACATCTCCCTAACCACTACAGACCACAAGAGAAACAGACATTCCACAGAAAAATTAAATTTTATGTACTGAATAATTTTTTTCAACCCTTAGAATGCACAATTTACCCAAAAGGCCGCAAATGATTAACAAGCCATCGTAAAGGCAAATATGGTTACAAAACTCACCGCAATGAATATCAAGAAATTCAATCAATTGAATTATATTCATAAGCATATTTGATAAATTGAAGATTCCGATAACCACCCTAACTTACTTTATTGATTATTCACATGAAAAAAAATTCAAAAAATTATGACTGGTTCTACAGAATATCGGGAGGTTTTTATTATCAGGAGGATGGGAGATAATGTAGAAAAGTCACTCAGCAAAATCAGGAGAATTTAAGGTCTGCAGTGTCTTCCTGAATATGAAACCAGTTTGTAGCTCACTCAGTTTAATGGCAGGGTATAACCTACATAGTTGAGATTACATGCATGCAAGGTACCTACCTGGTGGCGCTGCAGGAAGAATATGTCCTTGAGCTGACGCTTGGCAAGCTGATGTCTCTCGTGGATGTGCTTCTCCTCCAGTTCCCACAGCGAAGACTCTCGAGACCGCATCAGCTGTTGACAACAAACCCAGACACTCACCGCTCTATCCACACCTTCGAATATGACCAGTCACACAGCACCTTCACCCAGACGTAGCACAAACAACAGTTACCATACCAACAACATGTGACAAAACTGTATAATAAAACTGAGACGTAGACATTCACATCTGGCTGCACAGCACAATTTACTGTTCAAACTCAGAGAAAGTCTACTACAAATGAAAAGGTACAATAAACTCTTGATTGCCTGTTTTGCAAAATGACAATGACCAATGACACCTTCAAAAAAATATAGATTTCTATTGAAAAACCCTTTATTATGGTCTGTTTCCCTCTAAATTAAAGATGTCACAGAATGAGGATGGTACCTAGAAAAACAACTTAATAGTTACTCAATTCTTCTAAATTATTTATATACTAAACACAACCACATAAAGTAATAATTAAGTACACTCTTTAACTTTACAATTATTGAGCTTTTGAAATGTCACATTTTCAAACACAACCACAAACACTGAAAACATGTTTTTATTGACTTATACTGTACAGTGTAGCTAGGCGGTTGTTTTTGCTTCCAGCCACTCACCACACATTAAAGTACATACATTTTGGGATTTTAAACTTACTAAAAAAACCAATAAAATTTACTGAACCTGGTTACTTAAAATCTAACCAATGAAATTTGCTAGATGTTAATGCATTCACAGTTGCAGATTTTTCATTACTAAGATTTTACTGGCAACCAGTTAAGATGAGTGAAGACAGGACATTAAATTTTTGTTTTAATTTCTTTTTGTGACATTTTAGTGATAGGTTTGAGTTTATGTCAGTTGAATTCCAATCCCGACGTGATAACTTACTACTACTACTACTACTACTACTACTACTACTACTACTACTACTACTACTACTACTACTACTACTAACTTACTACAAATGCATTTTATAATTTCAGATCCGATCAAGAAAAATACATTTTGGTTTAAAAACTCAACCAAATGAAGTTCGTATGCATCCAAACAGTGAACCTACCGAGCTAATAGTTTGAATGTGTCTAAGCAAACATGGCCCTTACAGACTGGTGACCGAGAGTTCTGGCTGCGCAAGTCAGGAAAATAATGTAACCGTTAATTTTACTAAAAATAAATTTTTCCTCCCAATAGTTTTTATGTTTCTTGTGAAAGGACTTAATAGTTTCAGCCTGCTGGGCAGCCATCTACTGTTGAATTTTGCTAGACCCCGCTCACCTATCGAATTATCAGCCAATTACAGGCGCCTCGCGAACTTAACAATTTTCTACTTTAAAAAGTGTTGCCAGCAGCTGAACTGGAGGTTAAGATCAAACTGCTAACCTGTTGTTTCTGCTGCAGGAACTGTTTCTCCATGAGAGCTATCTTCTCTCTGTGAGTCTCATTAAGCCTCATCAATGAAGACTCGTGCGTCTCATTTAACTTCTCTAGGAATGCCTTCTCCTGCAAACAAAAACATACAACTTTTTATGAGGCTCTGGCTGCTGTACTATTTCAATGTGTTATAAATACACTATTGTTTCTTTGTTTGTGAAAGTACAGTACATAATTGCACTACTCTGTATAAATAAAATATTTTAGGCAACAGCTGTTTAATAATTTCAAGAGATCACAGAACGAAAACTACTTCCGAGATCTCCTATGCAGCTAAGTACTAAATTTTATCACAATTTACAGAAGCCCTACAAACTAAAGAGGGAAAGTGTGGTGGATAGTGATATTTTAAAAATAAAAAAGGTGAAATGAGATGGTGAAAGGATAATACGCAGAAGGATGGAGACAGAAGCAAAGGAAATTAGAGAGAGATAATAGGGAAGGGTGGAAGGAAAAATTAAACGTTACCAGCATAAAAGCGAGCCTGATTTACTCAATGTTGCTGGAAGTTAGCCTACAAAATTAGTGGGTTAAGACGGAGAGGGTGGGGAGGTGAGAGGGTGAGAGAGAGAGAGAGAGAGAGAGAGAGAGAGAGAGAGAGAGAGAGAGAGAGAGAGAGAGAGAA
>PNEQ01001806.1:0-13481 GCA_003012365.1 Medauroidea extradentata | reverse complement strand
CAATAATCACGTCGAAGTGTCCTGTCACGGTCGCCAATATTTTTAGAAATTCATGCACACCGGCACGTCTAGGTTCTTGAAATTGTAGTAAATAAAGACCAACTTCTTTTAAATACAACCTTAGTTGAGTACTTTATTTTCATGCCATTTAAAACAACAATTCAACAAACTTATTATTTAGCTTGGAGAAAAAAAAACAAAACATTAAATAATCGTCAAATATAGACTACATTTATCTAATACATGACAATTCACAAAGTAACATAATAGAAGTCATTGCAAAACACAAAATTAATGACAGTTTCAATTGTTATGACAATAAATTAAATATTCTTCAACAGAATAAAATACATTCTGAAGTAAAAGTAATTTAATAATACGTTTAAATAGTTTTCCATTGTTGTAACAAAGCTGTTTAAACTGCAAAGACAATGATTTAAATACTTTCACAGCTGGAAAGTAAAAACCATTTTGGTACAGTGAAAGAGAAGTTGAAGGTATGTGTAATTTTCTAGCATTCATTGTTTTATAATAATGAACATCACTGTTCGCATGAAACTTTTCCAAGTTTTCTACCATATGGAAAAGTATGTCGAAAATATATTGTCCAGCAAGCGTCATTATCTTTTCCTTTTTAAAAAAGTTGTCTACATGTCTCTATTTTGCTTGTTGCATAAAATTCTTATTGCTGTTTTCTGTAGCAGAAAAACTCTCTTTGCTATCTGTCTAACTCTCCCAGAATATGATTCCATATTTTAAAATGGAATGAAAATACCGGTATGAAAATATACTTACTTGTGACCATGGATTGCTTAAGTGTTAATTTTGAGATTAATTTTGACAAAGATCTGAGACAAAAAAGTGCTGCATCAAGTTTATTTGTAATATAGTCAATATGTATTTTCAATTTTAGATTATAATCAATTTGTAGACCAAGGAATTTAGTTGAATTGATGCAGCTTAAATTATCTTCTTTACATTTAAGAACATTTTTACTAACTGTATTGATAGTAAGGAACTCCAAGTAATTAGGTAGTCTTTTCATTATTAAGTATGAGTTTATTTGCAGTAAACCAATGAATTCATTTTAGCAGAGTTTCTCGTGATTTACTCTGTAAGGGGTCTTGTAATGCTGCATTTATTAAAATGCTTGTCTCATCAGCATATAACAGCATTAACACTGTGCTTGCTTACAATAACAAATGAACTGACTGAAAAATAACTGTGTAAGAATGAACAATGAAGTAGAAGTATAGCTTGATGCATTGTTTGTAATAACTGTTTTTTGATATCTACAGTATTATTTAGGTAGGAACAGATCAGTGAGTTAAATTTATCTCAAATACCATTTTAAGCTTTTGAATAAGAATACAGTATTATGGTTAACACAATCAAATGCCTTGGATAAATTACAGAATATAAGCTACCAACAATATTTTCTTTCTAAGTAAGTGTATCTAATATACTGTAGTAGAAATCAGTTTGTTATTAGCATGATTTAAGGCCACTCCTAGAGGAGGAGATAAAATTTTGTTTGCTTCTAAGTGATTACTTATTCTTGTATATATACATTTTTCAAGAATTTTAGAAAAGGTGGAAAGTAATGCTATTGGTCTATAGTTTTCCAGGTACCTTACTTAAGCAATGTATCAAGAATGGTGGGAAATAGGCCGCCAGGCTAACAAAGTAATATACCGTAACAGACAAAAGTACAAGTACTTACAGTTAATACTTGTAAATAGGTACACGCACACGAAGGGACGACACACATTTTTCCGCGGAAGTGGGGTCGAGACGTTTCGCCAGTATTAAATTGGCTTCCTCAGGCGGCATGACATGCCATGTTAGGTAGGAACATTTTTTAAGAATGATACTATTTACTTTATCAAAGCCATAAGAACACTTAGGTTTTATATTTTGCAGTGTACTTACTAACAGCAGAATTTATGTAACTTCAACAAATGACAAATACGTATTTATCACTGAAGGTGCTTGTAAGGATTTGTTCCATTTGTTAAATGCTACATAAGATTTTAAGAATATAGAAGTGAACTAATATCGTATACCTTGTAATCTTTTTGCCAGTTCTCTTGTAAATAGTACATTGGCAAGTTTGCTCTGACTGTAGGCATCCTGTTTTTTATATTCTTTCTCACTGTTGAGATCTTCCACATTGATGCGACCTCTTTCATGTGCAACACTTGAAACGTTCACAATTCTGCTTGGTGCTCCTACCTTTATACAAACATACAACATACTTCAAATAGCATGATAAAATACAGGTAAGTACACTTGCTTTAAATCTGTCTGAATATGAAAGTGGACGAAAAGGCACAAAATCACAAAAATATACAGTTCTTTATTTTCCAGATATTTTAAATAACCCATTTCCCTCAGTTTCATTCTTTTGCTTTACGTTAGAGTTAACATTTACATAGGCCAGATTACTTGTACTCAATCATTTACCAATAGCTGCACTATTACTATACTTACTGTAAACTACTTATTCATCTGATGTGTTTAAAAATATGAATAAATGTCAGGGGAGACCATTCAAACAAATGAATCATACTGGCCACCAATTTACAAAAAAAAATCAACTGAAGACTACTGTATTAGTATTTATTAGTACAACAAGCAAGAATAATGACAGTAAGTGCACAAATATGAGGAAAACAATGTTCTATACTTACTTGAAAATCTGAAAAGATAATATTCTCATGTAAGCCACTCCATTTATCATGTACATGTATTATGGTGTTAAATTGTGTAAAAACAACTATTTTAGTACTTTAGTACAAGTACATAAATTATCATTACTTTAATACAAATAATGTAGAGAATATTTTATTTGATTTCAAGAATGAAATAGCTAATTTTGTTTTAAAAAAATGTACAAAAACTAAAAAAAAATCAATCTTGTAATGTATCAGTGAATGTCATACAATAAACATACCCCCATGTTTACAGCCACTGAGGTTTACAATATGACAGTTTTTGCTGTTGCTTGATACCAGTGTGATAAAAAAATCATCTTAATACCTGTTTTTTTTTCTCCATAATACACATGAAAGTGTGTGGGAATTTATAAATAACAAAATTGAAACTGCCATACTGTTGTTAATACATTAATTGGAAAAGTAATCTGGTCACATTGTTTAGTCTGGAGTTAAAGCAAGTCGTTACATTTGGAGTCAAAATATCTCTGATAAAAGAATCAGTAAACTATAAAAAATTAGAGGCTGTCTGTGAGGGGGAAAAGTAAGTGAGTGAGTGAGTGAGTGAGTGAGTGAGTGAGTGAATGTGTGTGCGTGTAGTGCACTGAACAAGAGCTTGAAACCGTTTCCAATTTTCATACTTCAAGACTGACAAAGATGTACAAGCACTATATTTTGTTTAAATGATAGTATTAAAGTACAGTACATTCTCTTAACTATCCACATGAAGACTGCAGCATCTTTTTCTTTTAAGTAAAATAATTTAATAGGGTCTGGAGAATGCAATTTAAAATTGCTAAACACGACAACCTATTAGATGTGACGATACTAAAAAGGCTGGATTTAACGACGTAAACTACCTCAATTTTGAGAGGGTAGTGATTTTACTAAGTGTATGCTGTGAATCTTAAGTAACCAGATCCTCATGGATGAAAAATGTTGGTTATATGGTCAACGACTCTCCTAATCCTTCATATTATCTAAGAGCAAAAAGCTCTAAGATGATACAGTCAACCCGGTGCCGCATCCATTATCAGTTGAGGCGACTGCGGCAACTTTGTGAAATGAATGGCCGTAAGGCAACTGAATTTACATGGGACTGAATTAGGGATTAATTCAAGTAACAAGCTGGATTATTTTCCAAGAACAGACTATGCAAGCATAGAAGAGTGCCAAACATGGTAGTCGCTGTTTATGTAGAGATTAGGACAGCTGCCAAGGCTAGGACCTGCTGTTAAAAAAGTTGAAACCACTACCCAGCAATGAAAAATTTAAGCTAAAGCATAGAAAAGGGTCAGAGAAGTTCTTTGTTTTCTAGCAGCTAGGAAGAATAGTGTCCTCTGTGTTCTACGACCGAGTGAAAGTTACCACCTAAGTGGTGTTTATATAATAGGTGTCGTACATTCCAGTTTTATTTCTTTAGCTAGTTAAAACTTAGCCCATGAATAATTTTTGATGTCAGTAGCACATTATCTCCAACATTGTCCCCTTTGGGGACAGTTCTCAGATGTTTGGGAATTAAGTGTATTTTACTTCGGAGTCACTGAACTACATTAGAGCTAGCTACAACAAATGAAAATGTTTAAAAATTTGTACATTGTTTGGCAGTAAATTTAATCAAACAATTTTTACAATATGATATGTGCACCTTGAGTCTGTCCAACAGTAAATGAGTCAATAGGAAATGCCCCAGATGATTGACACCCAAGTGAAGTTCAATACCTTCTGCAGTCTTCATCTGAGGACACCACATCACACCAGCATTGTTGATTAAGATGTTCAGTTTATCATGTTCTGAAACAGTCAATTATCAATAACTGAAAATATGTACGTAGTTTATTAGAAATGAAAAAACATTTTTTTTTGTCTATGTGAAACTAGGTATTTCCCTTATGTGGATCACTGACATTTTAATTCTCTGTGAACAGTAAAAGTGACTGATTAGAAATTGTTAATAAGCAAATATCCACAGTAAGATATATTTCAATATTTCGCTTGTCGTGGCTATGATAGTGTCTGGATTAAACTGGCTGGGCTGAGGGTGTGTCGGGCAACCGTGTTTGGCACAGCCCCTCTCAAATATCTGTAGAGTGAAACTAAACGATCAAACCAGGGTGTCAGGCAGGTGTGACGAGTAGATACTTGGTGGAGTGGACGTGCAGCCAGCGGTTGTGTGTGTAGTGTGATAGTGCATAGGTGTGTACAGAGTTACTGTACTTGTGAATAAAGGGCAGCACACTGAAATCTGGTAGGTACAGTCTTTGGTTTACAGTTCCAGCAAATCCTACAAAACTGAATTCACCTTATGAGCCAAGAAGCTGAACACATTAACACCATCTGCCATAATGTAAAAAAAGTGAAGTTAGTAAGTGAGCTTGAGATATCTCAAGGCGTTCAGAGTTTGCTCAGCTTGATAGGATCTCGCAGCAGTAACTTCTTACTCTTTCCTCGATGTTACTGAAAAGGGATGCCAATGAATTCGGAAGAAACACACTACAGTTGCTTCAACTCTCGTGTTGATTACCCATGAATGTATACAGACTATACACACACACACGACGTTGCGAATAAATTCCTTTGACAGGAGATGTGGATGAATAATTGACAAAATTAAGATCCTTACATCAATTCTAGCAGAAATTATGTGACAAAGTTCTAGAACAGCACAGTTAAGGCAGAAGTTGGCCAGTATGTTTTGTGTTTAAATCTCATGCTGGTAAGAAGAGCAGAGGGAAGAGAAAGTACAAGGTTTCAAAAGTTAAGTTACATTATACAGCACTACAAAATCAGGTTAAACAAAGTTGAAGGCTGAGTGGCGTTTGCAGCACTTAGTGTGACGCATCTTGCTGGTCGGGCCATCAATGTATTGTGACGCATCTTTGTTTACCAACACATCAACTGCTGATGTTAAAGTTATGTAAACTGAAAGTGCTCCAGATAGCTCAGTTTATGTATGGTTAGTTAAATGTAGATTTGTTGATTTCACCTGCCTATCAGTCAGGTTTAGCTTTCATAGAGAAACTCAAATTCGTCAATTGTTAAATTTATTTATAGAAGGTAGATTACATTTCACAACATCCGGCACCGGTCATAGATATTGCAGTTTGTCTTTAAAATTAATCAACCTTTAGAGTGACTCTTAGCTACTATGATTTTTCCGTCGGACTTGTATGCTTTAAGTTCAAGTCAGTTATTTATTTGACATACTATGTATTAACGAAGGGGGGGGGGGATATATATATATATATATATATATATATATATATATAAACAACTCAAACTAATGGGATTTGCTTCCCTATTTTATCCCAGTAACACCCATCACCTCAATTGTTTTGTAACTTAAATCAAAGTCTATGTCCAACTATTTCTCTTCTAGCCATGCCAACATAGCCGAGGCTTCGTTGCCCATCTCACCCACACGCGTCCTTCCTCTCACGCCATCCCTGCACAACCGTTAAATCCTGCTTGGTTATTGTAGCTAAGGTATCCCTCGGCGGAGGGATACAACAGAATCCCATACTTACCAAAACAGCAAAATTACACTGAAAACATGGAACAAAGGGGTTTCAAAAATTGAATCTATAGGTTTTACATCAAAATAATAAAGAATATTAATACAAATACATTAATTGGAGACAAAAGGTGCGCATCAGTGGAACTATTTTCGCGGCGCAATAAGCTAAGCAACCCCCCAGAGGCAGCTGACCAACGTGCGTCAACAACCTATGTCATGAAGAAATTTCATGAAGCAAGCGATCAACCACAACGTCGGTGCCAGAAATCCTACAGCCTGGAGAAGTTTGCAACAAGAAGTTACTCACTTCACCAGGAAAATTTTAATAAGATACTAAAATTGCCAAAACTCAAAAATTAGGAAAAATACTAGAAAAGTTATATCAACAACACTAATTAAAATTTTACTGTGGTCAATTTGACCCAAACGAGCCAGGAAAATAAACTATTGACTCTACTCCAAATTCCAGACAGTATTTTATATTTAAATTACTTATGTCTCCAATTTCTAAGCTATAGAATCCTGTTGTATCATTCCGAACACCTGATGAACCAAACTGAATAAAGCATACAGCCTGTTATTAAAGATTTAAATTTAATTAAGAAAAATTTTTTTTTTATATAGATTTAAATAAGGTGGGGAAGTGGCTGAACACTTCACATTATTATCAATGCAGATCGCCATGTTTATGAGAGAGTGGTTGGACTGAAAATGTAGTTTTTTTGATATATGAAAGCCCCTAGTAAAAAATTGAAACACCTTTTTGGAAGTGACATAATTTGTAATATTTTTTTTCAACTGAGCAAGGGTGGCACCCAGATAATTGCACATCTACAGAGTAATGAAAATACCTAATGATCAATCCCTTTGTGCATGGAATCAGTGAAACACAAGTTCTGTCATGCATTACACATTGCATAAGCTTATTTTGGAAGAAAATTAATATTTGCACCTGAAACGAAAATTATATGCTACTGACAAAATAATTATGATATGCTTCTAAAAAGCCACGTGTAAAGAGTTTGGAGATTAAGTCTTTTTGTTATGAGAGAATGTTTTAGTTGATGGCATATAAGTAATCAAAATTACTTGGTTGAATTTTTGTTTGTGTTTGTTGCTGCTGTGAGCAAGAGGAATACATGAATGTAACAAATTTTGTAACATATAATCAGATGACATGTTATTCTCATTTTTATGTAAAGTACGTTAATATTGCATTGAATATTAAAATACAATCAGATTTACACAAGCAAGAAAACATGTTACAAATACAATTAAACATATACAGTAATTAGTTTTGGTGTAAATGAGCAGAGTAAAAGTTTTGTGCAAAATATGTATGTACCTTTCTGAAACTGTGCTACAAATTTTCGTATAGACTTCTGAGATGCCAGGTCACACTGCCTGCAGTACACATATTTATTTTTTGTCTCTGTGACAATTTCTTCTCTGGCCTGTAATGTCAAAAATATTAACAAGAAAAACCTGTTCTAAAAAATATTTCCCATTACATTTTAATTTCCTTTGTAAACAATTTGAAGTTTCTTTCCTTTATATATAACTAGAAACTTTGTACCATAACTTTGTTCACTTAAAAAATAGGTAGGCCTAACATTCCGGATGCAGTAAGTTATATAACCAAATAAATAAACACAGTAAACAAGTGTTAACATTTTTAAAATTAACAGCCTAAATAATATGCTTTGAATTTTAGCACTAAAATAAAGTTATAGGCCATTCGGGATAAAGTGAGTACTGTACTAAAGATTTAACCTTTGAAAAAAATCACTAGCAGTTACTGCATATAAGTCATTACTGCATATAAGTCACTACTAACAAGAGTTACTTTACTGCTTGTATGGTTGGTAGTGATTCATCACATGTAGTTCCGTGTATTTTCCTATTTGAATACAACATTAGTGAAAGAACACCAGATGAAATCGACCTCTCTGTATTTAATATACTTCAAAATATTTATTTATGATCTTACTGACATTCCCACTTGCAGTATAATTAGACCCAATTGGCGCCAGAATAACGTGATGCTATCGCCGACCTCAGGTCATCTTGCTCGTTACATTTGCTCCGCGCTTCAGACAGTTCAAAATTCCACTGACAGGTGGCATCAGAGTTAGGTTCTCGCCATTTTTTCGCCGCTCCGCCAAGTTTCATCATTTGAGCGTGTTTGTCCGCTGTGCGTATATACACATTCAAAAGTATATTGTTTCTTAAATGCGTCGTCATTGTTCGTGACAGTAGAACTGAACGAAACTTGAATTATTGAATTGCGTGAGTCATGACTGTTTTTAGAGGCGGTTTTGAGTTACAAATTCAAATAAAATATGCCCGCATATAAGAGATTCGTAACGGAGATAGTGCGTGTTGAATAAATTAGTCAATGGACTGAAACCAGCATTACAAAATGTTAACTCGCAGGTATTTATAACTAAGATTACTTTTTTATTATATCTTATATTCAGCCCCCGTGCATTTAATGAGTAGATATTGTAGCTAAAATTTATCGGATCAATTTAAAGCAGTTGTAAACATTGTGTCACCCTACATAAATAAAATCACTTGGCAATATTTATATTTACATTCGGCGGAAAGATATAAATAAACTGGCAGAAAATAGAAATTAATCAGGGCTTTTTTGAGTGTTCACTTTATTCCGAATCACCTATACATGCATAAAATTTTATTCGAAATAAGTAAATAAGTCTTATAAAAACATTTACATCAATAAAAACTTTATAATTAACTTTCAAGATTCGTACATATTATGTACCTAAGATTTTATGTTTTGAAATTTACAATACACAAACCATACCTTTTCACATTTTGACATATCCCTGCATGCCATTACAACATGAGCACCTCTCTTGGCCAGTTCACGGACAGTTTCTTTACCAATTCCTGTGTTGGCACCAGTGACAATAACCACTTTGCCATCAGCGCGAACGTCACTTGTGAAAGATTTGCCACCAAAATAATCTCTACAAAAAATAAAATATAACAATAAAATAATGTTTTAAAGCAGTATCACACATCATGGGCAATCAAGATAAAGCAAACTGAAAAACTTAACATTTTTTATAAACATTACAGTACTCTTATAGCATTTCACGTTTTACAAGGTGATACAGAATGTAAAATTAACAACTTGAGCACAGCGCAACATCTTGATGTGTGTGTTATTACTGAAAAGCTAGGATCTGTACACACTAACAACAGAAAACAAGATCTTCAAAATCACATCAGAAAATGGAGAAAAACGTGATCATGGAGAGTACTGTGACATTCACTATATTAATAACGGCAGACGACTACAACACATTTTCAGCAAACAGAATTATGTATATTCTAGCAATTTTAGCGACCTAAGCAACTTCCAATGCTCCTAATGCAAAAGGAACTCATATACAGGTACTGGGTTAACACCACCTTTTTAAATGAGTTTTGTTTGACATGACCTCTGTGTAGTTAAGCTGGGAAGTTCAGAAAGTTTGCTAATTTGATAAACTCAGAGAAATGTGAACAGATTCTTTTACCTCAAGCATGTTTACTGACATCAAATTAACTGCTTCTAGGGCTGAGTGAAATCTAGGATTGATGTTGACATCCATCACATGTCAACAAATGTTGAACATACCTGTATCAACATATTGACCTCAACATGTCAGTCTTGATAGGTCAAACTCAACATCTTAAATATTGTTATGTACCATGATGTACCCCCTGGTTCAAACATAAGACAGCTAGGGCTTGGCAAGGAGGACATTTGACTAACCAGCAAATTCTACCAAGGAATGATATTATTAAAGACAGCACAATGCAACAGCGGAATCCCTCAATCCGGGAATAATATAAGTTGCCACACAAGGCATGATCTAGAGGCAGGGTCTGTCCGTGCCATATAGTGACCGGGGTCACTATGACACCAAGATGCGTTCACTTAAGAACTGAGACTTCACATCAGCCTTGGCAACTGTGGAACTGTAGACATAACTAAATTATTAATAGAAGCTCCTTCCACGCCCAGAGTAATTTACTTTAAATTGTATTATGCAAATTAAATACTGGTGTAAAGTTTCTAAAGTAATGTGTGTATTATTTTGTGAAGCACCTCAACTCATAACTTTTGACAGTAACATTTCATAAACATTTATAACCTTTCTGCAATAATTTAAGCAATTATCTTAGGGGGTGGGGGTCAGAGGTGGATCTAGGTCTGTGTCGAAAAGGGGGGTGCGGGAGTATACCTTAAGAAGTAGATATACTGTACGCACGTATGGAATATGTGGAGTCCTTGTTTGTGATACAATCTATATGTGTATTGTTTACCTTGTTTTTGTACATCCTGTGGTTGCGCATGCGCAGCGAAAGCAAGTGAGAAAAAAATGTGAGGTATTAAAGATGGAGCCTATTACAGTATGAGTGTGTGAATTCTTTCTATAAACAAAACTGTTTATTAACAGCACACCCCCAAAACGAAAAAAAGGGGTGGGAGGGGGTTGGGGGTCCTTCCCAGAAAAATTTGGATTTGTAGGTGCAAAATGGTGCTATTTCAGGAGTTTTCAAACCAAAAATTTTAATATACCCACTGCTTTAGGAAATTGTGATAAATAATGTTTTGAAAATCTTTGCTGACATAAAAAAAAGAACTAGGCCCTACATTTTTAAGACTATGCTTTGACAAGTCTTTTATGATGGTTTACCTCTTGTAAAACATACTTTTAATTTTAATGAATAACAAGCTAAGTTTCACAAAACATTTTGCAATCTAGAAAATATAGGTAAATGTTTATTATTACATATTACAGATACACTGCATTCTATCATGTAGTCCTTATAAACCACATCGTAACATGTAACCAAAAAGACCTCAGAAAAATTGGACGCAACCTGGTAATCCTGGTCAACGGATTTTCTCAGGGATCGTCCGGTTCCTGACCTAAAATTAGATTAAACTAACCTAACAAAAAATGTTACATAGGACTTTATAGAGTCCTACATACAAAAAAAACTGTTAGTTTAGTTTAGGATAGGTAAACTAACCTTACCTAACCTAACTTAGGCAGTGTTCCAATTCAGGCCGTAAGGGCCCTTAACTGGCTTTGTGCCCTTAAAAAATGCATCGTGAATGTGACGTTAATCAAGTGCTGTTCCAATTAGAACGAAGGGTACGAATGCACCCTTAAATGTCCCATTTAGCTAAGAGTAAGTGCAGCGTCCCCTTACGCACTTTGCTGTCATTTTCGACAGACGAGTATTTGAACTGTAAATTATATTTATTTATTTACGAAATGTGATGGCATGATAACTGTGTAAAAATGTTGTGCGAAATGGTGAAGCGACTATAAAGTTCAGTTAATGTTTCATGATTTTCTAATGTGAATTGAATTGTTTATTGTCCAAGAAGACTACAAATTGTACAAGTTGTACATATAGTATAGGACTCGTCAAAATATAATTATAAATAACATGGACATACATATATGTAACAACACACACACAAACAAATACATAATTATACAACAGATACATAAATATACAAACAAGTACATATACAAGCTACTGCATTAAGAATATGTAGGCCTACAGTAATGCACACAATACAGAATATAAAAAATTCATTTTTCTTGAATTATCACAGATACAGGCACGGATGTAACTTAATATAATAGCAATAATAGTACATCTTCTCTCATCAAAATACAAATGTAGATGTCATTTATCTTAAAGTTACCAAGAACATATTATCTCAACATATTTTTGCCTCCATAAATTCATTAATTGAATAAAATTGATGGTCCAGTAGCATGCCTTTCAGCTTTTTCTTATATTGCAGTAGGTTGTTGATAGTTTTATAATATGCTGGAAGCTTGTTGTATACGTATGGCAGAGTAGGCTATTTGGGACTAGGCCTACTAGCAAAACATTTTGTATGATGATGTAAAATATGCAAATTATTTTTGTTTCTGGTAGAGTAATTATGTGTACTGGAGTTCTGTTTTTCATTTAGCAGTGTATGAGCAAAAATAAGTATTTCCTGAATATATAGAGATGGTAATGTTAAAATACCCAACCTTTTGAAGAGTGGCTTGCATGACGCATGATTAGTTGTATGCATGATTACACGGACCATTTTTTTCTGGAGTATAAATATCTCAGTTGCACCTGTGGAGTTGCCCCAAAATATTATTCCATATCGTAAATGTGGTTCAACATAGCCAAAGTAGATAATTTTTAAAGCGTTCAGATTGGTTAGTTTTGATATAGCCCTTATAGCAAAAAGCATCGAACTCATTTTTTTTTTTTTTTTTTAGAAAGATGAGAGATATGAAGTTTCCAGTTGAGGGTCTCGTCTATGTATACACCTAAAATTTTAGTCGAATTTGACTGTGTTATGTTGTTATCACTAATTGATACAGCTGGCTCTTGTTGTTGACATGCTTAAGTTTGAAATGTAGCCAAGTAGTTTTGGAATTGTTTAAAATTAAATCATTTGCACTGAACCAGTCTACAATATCTTTAGTTAGGATTCTGTTTTCATTTAGACTTGAAGGGTTATCCCCATGAATGGAGATGATAGTGTCATCTGCGGGAGCCCTATTCCGCCGCCGCTGGGGACAGTCCCAACTGCAACCAGCACCCTCAACGCGGGTATAACGTTGCCATTACCCAAGCCCGACGCTGTCTTTTTAGGGATTTCAGGAAACTTGTCAGACTAAATCTGCCGCAGGGAATAAATGGCATTTAAAACGAACAACTAATCGCAGAACATACCTTAACCTATAATCATATGACCGAAGTTTCTAAAATATTTTGACCAAACAGTAATAAAAAAATTACTTTATAATAATAGGACCACCAATTAATGTTCCAACTGCACTCATGATGATCACTGGCTTTGAAAATTTAAAAACCATGTTTGATTCGTTCACAGGACGAGTCACGAGATTAGAGATGTTTGTAAATATACACACAAACGACTACTCGATATTTTCCATTAGTTCCGATATTGCTGACGGCACTTTAGTCACTAGAGGTTTGTTCGCGTGGTCTGCCAGTCTGCCAGTTTTGTGCCAGTTCTGCTAGTTTTCTGCCAGAAGGCGTTCGTTTTACCGGAAGTGTTTTTTTGGTATGCTGTTCGGGTGGGACTAGCAGATGCCAGTTCTGCCAGAAATGACTGCCATTTCTGCCCATGCTCGGCGAGTAAGGGCAGAACTGGCAGGAATGAAAAA
>PNEQ01001805.1:90340-100549 GCA_003012365.1 Medauroidea extradentata | reverse complement strand
TTAGCCTATTTTAATTATTATTAAAGTTTAAATATGTTTGCTTGCACTGTAATAAGCTCTTGCAACTTCAGTTTGCAGTAACCAAATAAGCTACTATTATTTAATCTTTTTAGATGTCAGGTAGAAAACATAAGTTGCCCATACATGTTTGTTTATTTCTGGTAACGCCATTAAATGTTACAATTTTGATTAAATTTAGAAAAATATACAAGAAAAAGTTAAATTTTAAATAATTGTATTAACTTAATATTTGTAGAGTAGGCTATCCGTTGCTGTAATTTGAAATAATTCCATTAACATTGCCCACCTAACCCTAGTAAGATTAATGTGCAGCTAGTATTGAAAATAAGTTATCTGTCTGAGATCTAAAAAATAATCTCAAGAAAATCACAACACACTTTAAATGTTATTGCAATCATAATATACCTTTACTGTTGACATGTTTTGATTGTCAGCTGGAAAACACATGGTGGTGGAAGGATACATAATGTTTTGTTTACATTGCCCTACTGTTTATGATCTGTCAAGTAATGGAATTCTTATACGGTATGGACAATACAACATTTTTTCTAATACTAAAATGAGGCTATTAGAAAATAATACTACTAGTATACTGATAGTGATATAACTTGGAGACTGTTTAGTTTAGTGGAATGTTGTGGACATACACCATTGCAGTGCTATGTCATCTAAGAAAACCAAAAATAAACCAAGAGAAACAATAAATGAAAATATGTACATAAATAACAAAACCTGAAAAATCTCAAAAGGAAATGTTTCAAATCACAGAAAGTACAGAACAAAATTAAAATGAAATGTTTTCAACATAAAAAAAATCTTAGGAAACTCAGGGCACCAAAATTAAGACAGCACAGACAACAACTGAGATGATGTCAGTGTAACACAGAAAACAGGATGATCCTACAGCTATGCGGGGGTGTTGTCAGAACTTTGGTTTCGGGCAGGGGGAGGGTCTCGAACCTGGGAATATTATAGAGCAACACCAATTTCTCCTTTCCCCATCCCTCCACTGCCCTTAGAGCTTGGTTGTAAACCTAGTGTACATGAAACATCTTACTTTCCGTTCACTTTGCCTACTTGAGGCCTACATCCTTCACATTACCTTTCACTTTTAGTGTCCGCTGTTTGGTCTCTGGCGTTGACTTTGCCAGGCGACTTTGCCCGACTTAATATATTAGTATTTCTGTCATTTAATAAATGAATAGATAACTAAGGCCAAGTACTTGATAGTAATACATTGATTGATCCATTAAAAGTTAAAAATCTTATTCAGTAAACAACATGAAACCCAACATTTTGAATGTGCCTATCTCGTCTTACAGAGCGAAAGTTGCACTTGTTTTATAGTATGTATTGGTAGTAAATATATTAATTTTTTAATTTTAAGGATAGTGTTTCTTCGTAAATGATGAAATATTTGAAATGTTACTACTGTGTTTTTAAAAATTTTGCTTACTGAACAAATCACTAATGAGCATTTTCCAGTTTAAATGAGTAGTAAAAAATATATATTGTACTTGATTGTTTGAGCCTGATTGGGTGAGACAGACACAACTGCATGTTTAGCTGAACAAGCAGCAGTGATTCTCCCCAGGATTACAACTTAAAATACTTCTAAAACAGAAATAATTGTGCACAAGTACTCACAGGATGGTACTTGCAGATAGAAATACACACACATAGGACGAACACATTTCTCCGCGGACGCGCGGTCACAACGATTCGCAGACTACATCTGCTTCATCAGGTGAGTGGAGGCACACTGAAGTCAATTGTCCAGCGGTGGCTGGTAATCAGTGCACCTAGCGGCCAGAGGGCAAACTAAGGTGCGGCGGGAAGTTTGAAATATTGGTTTGTTATCTGAGGTTAAGGACAGGTGGCTGTCTGGATTTTGTGATGTATTGATGTGCCAGTTCCCAGCATCTTAATTCTGCTTTGTTTTTCAACTGTGGTAGGGCCCTCACCACTCTGGTTGTATAACAGGAATCAAAGTTGGAGTTATGAAGTGCTGCATGTGCAGCAACTGGCTTCTCATGTGAATCAACCTCCGCTCCAGCTATGGCTTTTTTGGTGTCAGCTCTGTGGCCATTCATCCTCTGTCTGAGAATGTTGGTGGTTAGGCCGATATACTCTGCATTGCAGTGAGTGCACTGTAGCTGGTAGATGAGGTTTTCAATTGCACAGTTGTAACTTCCTGGTATGGGGTAGGTTTGGTTTGTCTGTTTGCTATTGAATGACGTGGAAGGTTGATCTATAGCACAGGAGCAACAGCATGGTTTATTACAAGGGTGAGAACCCCTGGGGGAGGATCTATCATCCGATGTGGTAATGGCTGGCAGTTTGGGGCGAACCAGTTTGTTACGGAGGTTGGGGGGACGTTTGAATATCAGCCTTGGTGGTTTAGTGAGCAAGTTTTGGGTGAGTGGTGAGGAGGCCAGGATTTTGTGCCCTCAGTTCAGTATTGTTTTGAGTTTGTGCAGACCTTCGTGGTATGGGACAACCAGGAGGATTTCAGAATTGCCAAGCTTGGTTGAGTCGTCACTAGTTGTAGTGGCTCGCTGTATTTGTTTATGTACCAGTGATTTCGGGTAACCTCTGTTTATGAAAGCCTTGGCTATTTGCTCACACTGTTTGTTAAGGTATGTTTGGGTGGAACATATGTGTTTGGCTCTGGTATCGAGGCTGTATGGCAGGGATTTCGTAGCGTAGTATGAGTGGTAGCTGTCAAAGTGGAGGTACTGTAGGCTATTGGTTGGTTTTGTGGTTGGTTTTGTATGGACAGCTTTTTCAATTTTTCCATTGTGGAGAGTCAGTTCTACATCCAAAAATATTGCATGGGATTTTGAATAGTTCCAGGTTAATTTTAATGGGCTGTGTGAGTTGAGGTTGTTGAGAAAAGTGAGAAGGCTGTCTTCGGTAGAGGTCCAGATCATGAAGATATCGTCTATGAATCGCATCCAACAGTGTGGATGGATAGGCTGATGGCTCAGGAAATTGTGTTCAAGTTTGCCCATGAATAGGTTGGCATAGGAAGTGGCCATGTGTGTGCCCATGGCAGTACCCTTGATTTGCAGGTAATGGTTGTTCTGGAATCTGAAGTTGTTATTATTTAAAGTGAGTCTGGCCAATTCAACTAAGAAAGCTGTGGAGGGTTTGCTGTTTGGGGGTTTCTGGTTCAAATAATGTTCTATGGCAGATAGTCCTGATGTATGGGGGATGTTGGTGTAGAGAGATATTACATCAATGGTTTCCAGGTAGGCATCAGGGATGGGATGTTCAGTTTTCTTAGGCATTCTAGGAAGTGGTTGGTGTCTCGGATGTACGAGGGAAGCAGCTGAACCCAAAGGTGGAGGTGAGTATCCACCAGTGCCGAGATCCTTTCTGGCGGGCTGTCACATCCCGAACCAATGGATCGTCCTGGACGACATGCAATATTTTTGGATGTAGAACTGACTCTCCTTAATGGAAAAATTGAAACAGCTGTCCATACCAAACCAACCAATAGCCTGCAGTACCTCCACTTTGACAGCTACCACCCATACCATGCTAAGAAATCCCTGCCATGCAGCCTCGCTACCAGAGCCAAACACATATGTTACACCCAAACATACCTTAACAATCAGTGTGAGCAAATAGCCAAGGCCTTCATAAACAGAGGTTACCTGAAATCACTGGTACATGAACAAATACAGCGAGCCACTACAACTAGTGACGGCTCAACCAAGCTTGGCAATTCTGAAATCCCCCTGGTTGTCCCATACCACGAAGGTCTGCACAAACTCAAAACAATACTGAACTGTGGGCAGAAAATCCTGGCCTCCTCACCACTCACCCAAAACTTGCTCACTAAACCACCAAGGCTGGTATTCAAACGTCCCCCCAACCACCGTAACAAACTGGTTCACCCCAAACTGCCAGCCATTACCACATCAGATGATAGAACCACCCCCAGGGGTTCTCACCCTTGTAATAAACCCCACTGTGGCTCCTGTGATTTACATCAACCTTCCACATCAATCAATAGCAGACAGACAAACCAAACCTACCCCATACCAGGAAGTTACAACTGTGCATCTGAAAACCTCATCTACCAGCTGCAGTGCACTCACTGCAATGCAGAGTATATCGGCCTATCCACTAACACTCTCAGACAGAGGATGAATGGCCACAGAGCTGACACCAAAAAAGTCATAGCTGGAGCGGAGGTTGATCCACATGAGAAGCCAGTTGCTGCACATGCAGCACTACATAACTCCAACTTTGATTCCTGTTATACAACCAGAGTGGTGAGGGCCCTACCACAGTTGAAAAACAAAGCAGAATTAAGACGCTGGGAACTGGCACATCAATACATCACAAAATCCAGACAGCCACCTGGCCTTAACCTCAGATAACAAACCCATATTTCAAACTTGCCGCCCCACCTTATTTTGCCCTCTGGCCACTAGGTGCACTGATTACCAACCACCGCTGGACAATAGACTTCAGTGTGTCTCCCCTCACCTAATGAAGCAAATGTAGTCTGCGAAACGTTGTGACCGCGCATCCGCGGAGAAATGTGTTTGTCCTATGTGTGTGTGTTTCTATCTGCGAGTACTATCCTGTGAGTACTTGTGCACAATTCTTTCTGTTTTAATTGTAATTAGTATCCTAGCAGCCTTTCCCGCAATTGACTTAAAAGACTTGTTACTCTTAGGGTGCGGTTTCATTCTGTGCCTTGTTTTGCAAACTGCGTCTATTGGTTGACTAATAATGTGCTGTCTGTTAGCCTCCATCACACCAATGGACATTGAACAATAAGTGCAACGAATGGGAAATTGCTGCTAGGATTACATGTAAAAACACACTTAATTTTTGATTCACTGATTTTATTAGTCTTAGTGTACAGCACACCTATAAGATACTGATAGTATTGACACACATGCAGAGTGATTTGCGAGGCTGTGAACAACCAACATCGTGGGTGAATAAGCTAAGTTTGAAACTATATTGAAACTCTCCATGGCATGCATGGCTGGACCACATGTTTTACCCAGGAGACAGACAGGGAATGAAATTACATTGTACACACATATCTATGTTAATGAGCGATGTGTGAAAGCCAGGCCTTGAATCAAATAAAGTGTTGAGATGGCTCTGTTACACTGATGAAGCTAGAAGGAAGTGCGTGGTGCATTCTTAAATATGATAGGCTTCATATGTAATTGTGATGGAAGGGTTTACAAACACCTCTTATGAAATTACTGTGTGAAATTTGCAATAATACAGTTAAATTACTCCAACACAAATTAATAAATAATGATAAACCTCAGACCATATTGGTGACAGTGTGGTGAAAATTGCACGTAATGACTGCATGGTCAGGCACAAAATGCAAAAGAGAACACACTAAATGCAAAGCAGTGAAATTTTATTTGCACATAGCCAGTCTAAAGCTCATAACAATAAATGTCAACTTGTCACGTATTTGCTAACTGTTTATTTGGCCATGTGTCATCGTTGGCTTGCGAAAATAGTTTCCGCTACAGTTACTCATAAAGGTGACAAATAATTAAATTAAGCAGACAACAATAGCTATTGGATGTCTAGAAAACTGATGTGTGTGAAGATTAACTGTTATTATACTAGAAAACAACTGTCAAAAACAAATAAGTAAAAAAAAATATTTAGTGCACACTGGCAGCATCGTACCTTCTCAGACAATAACAAACTACCTGGAGAAACATGGCCGACGAGGCCTCTTAGCTGCTGACGGGTTCATAGGACATGGAGGCCCGATGCCTGCTGTTGCAACAGACATTCAGTGTAATGGAAAGCACAAAATTGTATTTATAAATTATATTCATAATTTTCATGTATTTTGATTTTACTGACTGCGCCTGGAAATAAACATGAGTTGGCCTGCTATCGTATTGCTGAGAGTTCCAACGTAGATGTAAACACAGCCGTGTTGATACACAAATACCCTTGTCATAATAAATATATGACACTTTATAACACTTTAAATTATTAAATATGAGAGTGTGTTGTCATTTATAAGTACATATATAGTACAGTTACAATAAAACCTCTCTATTACGATCCTTCACTGTTCCCAAGAATAAGGTTGTAATAGAGGGTAGCGTCATAATGAATAATTTGAGAAATTTTTTGGCCAGTTTGTACCCATCTCTTACACTTCTCAACCGAATATATAATTTTTTGTACGAAGTACATGTTCAGTTCCCTCAAACACATACATTTTTTAAAATTAAATATAGGTGATTCGGAATAAAGTGAGCACTCAGAAAAGCCCTGATTAATTTCTTTTTTCTGCCAGTTTAAATCTTTCTGCCGAATGTAAACATAAACATTACCACATGCTTACATTTATATAGGCTTGTACAGTGTTTACATTTACATTACGCTGCTCTGATGTATATTATCTACAATATCTACTCATTAAAGAGACAAGGGCTGAATATATGCTATAATCAACAGTAATACTTGTTATAAATACTTGCGAGTTAACGTCTTGTAATACTGGTTTGTCCATTGACTCCAATTGATACAGCACTCACTACTACCATTACGAATCTCGTAAATACGAGCATAAGTATATTTAAATTTGTAACTCAAAAACACAGATGACACACGCAAGCCAAGAATTTAAGTTTCTTTCAGTTCTACTGCCGTGAACGATGACGAATGACGATACAATATAACAATATATAACGTATTTTCTCACGTCTCACTTTCAAGTAGACGAAGCGGCGAAAACCTAGCTCTGCTGCCACCTGTCGGTGGAATTTTGAACTTCTGAAGCGCAGAGCATACGGCCCAGCTGGTAGCGTCACTTTATACTGGCGCTAATTAATTAAAACTATACAGTTAGTAGGAATGTCAATAAGATCATCATAAATAAATGTTTCAAAGTATGTTAAATACAGAGCGGTCTATTTCATCTGATGTTCTTCCACTGATGCTGTATTTAAATAGGAAAATACACGGAACTACATGCGATGATTTGCTACCAACCGTACAAACAGTAAAGTAACTCTTGTTAATGGTGACTTACATGTAGTAACAGCTAGTGATTTTTTTCAATGGTTAAATCTTTAGTGCTCACTTTATCCCGAATGACCTGTAATATATTTCAACACCTGGACATCTCTTCAAAAGTTTGATATCCGAGTATGTGTATTGGATAATCCCTTGGCATAAAAACATACCTAACATAGTGTTGCATACCTGTTGAAGTAAGAAAATAAAAAATTTATAAAAAACATGTTAAGTTGTTAAGGTGTTATAGGTCATACAATCCCAAGAAAGATGTAGTGGTCAAAAATGTGTATGTGCCGTTGCGCAACAGGCGTGTATGCTCCATCCCAGCGCTCGCTAGACCACCATCTGGCCCGACCACGTGCATGCGTGTGTGTACGTGTGGGTTAGTGACTCATGCGAGACCAACCACCAAATGCACTGTCTGATGTCCTGGTGCCAAAGGACATGCAGAGAGAGCGAGAGAGAGAGAAAGAGAGTATAAGAGCAAACAGTTCAGAGGGAGAGAGAAAGAGGAAGAAATATAGATAGCGAGAGAGAGAGAGAGAGAGAGCAAAAGAGGGAGAGCAAGAGAGAGTGAGAACAATAGAGAGTGAGAGAGAGAGCAATATAGAGAGCAAGAGAGAGTGAGACCAATATAGAGACAGAAATATAATGTGAGCAAGAGAGAGCAAGAGCAATATAGAGAGAGAAAGAGATAGCAAGAGAGAGAGAGAGCAAGAAATATAGATTGCAAGAGAGTGAGAGCAATATAGAGAGAGTAATACACAGAGAGAGTACTATAGAGAGAGTAATACAGAGAGAGCAATAGATAGATATGTATTCACAACCAAGCAAAAGATTATGAAGAAAAAGCAGATGGCTGCCATGTATGCGCAGTCATTACAGTGCTTGAGGAGAAGGGAATGAGCAGAGTCTTAGACTATTGGCTAGCGCTGGCAGCTGAGAAAGGAAGGTATCCATTTTTAGCTGTGAGCTGTGTATAGTACAACACTCTTCAAGAAAATTGCAGTAGGAAACTACCAAAAAAGTGTAACAAGTATATTTTCAACGGATTTTCCGCAAATTGTTGTCTTTTTCTACCCAAATTTGTCATATTCCCAGAGGGTTGGGTAGTAATAGAGAGGAGGTCATAAACAAAGTAAAAGTGGGGTTATACTGTAGTTCTTTACAAATCACAGTTAGTTTACATCTCATCTGGTAATGTTGTGCACTTGTACAATCCAGCAGAAATTACACAATTATTGTCTTGTTGTAACTGCGGGCTCATTGTGACACCATGTTAGTAGCAAAAAAAATGTATAGTGCATATTTGGTGATGTGTTAATTAAGTTAGTGGTGTATGGGAAAATTATTTGTAATTCTTGCCTACAGTACGGTCATGTTTTGATGTCTAAAAATTTGTGTATTGTAATTTTATGATACTTTGGAATATCAGTTAAAATAAGTGAGTGTTTGTTTGTGTTTGGTAGTCGAGCCTCCACAGATAACGCAAAGCTTCTCAGAAGAAACCCTGCAGCCGGGACCCTCTATGTTCCTCCAGTGTGTGGCATCTGGAAACCCGACGCCGGAGATCACGTGGGAGTTGGATGGCAAGAAGCTTGCTAACAGTGACCAGTGAGTGCAGCTGTGGTATTTACATGCCAGTGGCATGTGTCATTTGTTTAAGAGTTGGCCATAGGGTAACAATTGTTATTCTGTTCAGACAAAAAGGCAAACTAAATATTAATGTGGGTAGGTCTCTTGAAATAACAGGAAATATGACATGTTTCCACTAGCAGGTTGCATGGTAAGATGTGATAGACTGAATTACACCCGCAAGTAATACACCCATTTGCGTTTTTATAAATACTTACTTACAAGTACAATTCTGTTAGGACTTGAGCATTTCTATATGAATTTTATTGAAATTAGTAGCCTAGTTGCCTACTACGCACCATTCTCTTTGATGTAAAAAATGTTATAGGCAACACAGTACACTTCTGGTAATAAATGTTTTTCAGTATTCCACACAAAAATATTTCTATCTTTGTGAATGTTAAAGCAAGCTAGTTTAAATTCACAAACATTTATGAACATCGTTAATACATCTTTACTGATATTACTATTGTCTATCTACATTTATGGTGATAATTTGATATTTACAGTACCGTAAAACGGGGTGAATAGGGACAAAATTTAAATTTCAAATCAAAAGTTCCAGTACGCGGTTTTAAAGCCAAAGTTTTTCTTTGAGGTAGGCAAGTTAATAACTTTACAAAGAGTAATTGTATCTAAATATAATTTGGTTTAAGATAAATGTCTAAGCTAAGAATCTGTTGCTAATTTTGTCCCTAAGCACTCCAGCGTCCCTATTAGCCCCATTTTATGCTATGTCATAATTTATTTTCATTATTAAATGAAAATTATTCTTTACACCAAGAAAAGTTTGGGTAGTAAACATTTTAAAATAGTTCTCAGAAGTTGATATTGCTTAGTCCTAATGCTGATGCAGTGGCATTTCCAATTGTGTATTGTATTAGAGAGATACATCACATAATAGTGAAGTCAAGGGAGTTAAATGGTTTGAAATAAAGAATTATCTTGCTCAAACAGTTCATTGTTGGACAGGGTGGTATGTTATGTGTGGTCGACAGTTAGCCCTTGGACTGTGCTAGAACTGGCCAGTTTAGTAGCTTGGGTCATCTAGTAGCTATTCCATCTAAATGTGACCACTTGTCAATAGCATACCTGATCTGGTTGATACAGAAAGTTCAAAAGATTGCGATTGCTGCATTCAAGTCTTACGCTGTGTTGCAAGAACTTTTGTTTGATTTTTACTTCCAAATAGTTTCCCTGCCATGGTTGATTAAAAATCCACAATTTTCCTGTAAAATATTAAACATTTAAATAATTACGTATATCAAGCTCAGCAGTTACTTTTATTAATAACTAGCTGTCCCTTTGCGGTGTAAAGTAACTGGCCTCACCAGACCATCTTTTTTTGCTTTAAGTAGGAGTATGCTCCTGGGTTCATTTTTTTTAAACTGTAATGGACAATAGTAGAGCTTAATTTTGTTGTTTCGGAGATTTGAGACCGCAGAAGGCATGTCAGTGTACTACATACAGCTGCCAAAGTGTTAAGACCACCTTTCAGCCACATATTGA
>PNEQ01001805.1:0-80533 GCA_003012365.1 Medauroidea extradentata | reverse complement strand
GCAGATTTCTTGCGAAGGGAACACCCCGATAACCTCCAGGCTGTTTCTTGCAAAGGGAACCCTGGATCCCTCTCGCCCTCACCATTTTGTAATTTACTGGACGGTTCTCAGGGAGGACCATTTGCCTAGCTCTTCCGCGTCGGGCGCGCGTCGTAAGTTACGGAAAGCACCCTATGTGCATATGTATATCTCTGGCCGCAACTCGGTGAGCCATCTATAAAAGACCGGAAGTTAGCATTAGCGTGTGCGCGAGGCTCCACCACGTGTATTAGTGTATAATTTGTATAAACATTTGTTAATACAAGTTGTGTATATTAATTGTGAACTAGTGCCAAGAAAAATTGTAAATACAGTGTAAAAACCAAAGTAATCGGAATATTTATTTCAAATGTGTGACGAGGATGTGCTTGTGATCACCGCTAGTACTGAGGAAATCCTATCTTTAGAAGAGAGGAAAACTAAGGCTGCTATTCAGCGCTATCGCAAGGCCCATCCGGCCTCCTTTCCAAAGGGTCTAATACCCCCACCTCAAAAGGTCCCGGGGCAAGAGCCCACGCTGCACGACTTGTGTATACAGTACTGCCAACAGAGTGCTACACATCCTGAGATAGTTCCTCACAATCCAGAGACCTCACCATCATCCAAAAAGCGAAGGTCTCGTAACCCTGACTCGCTGAGTAGGATATTGCGACGCATGACAAGGCGGGCACCAACACCAATCAGCCCGATAAAGTCGCCATTTAAACTATCCCCTCCTCGCCCTCAGCGAGTTCAACAGCTTCAGAACGAAGCTTATCTAGAACCTCCATCACTCTCAAACCGCAAGAAGGCATTGCTTAAAGACCTATTCAATTAAGGTAAATATTAACCCTACATAACCTTCTAAGTAAGAAACTATCCCCCCCTTGACGTGTCTGTGTGTTGTTACGTGGTTCCACTCAGCCCCTGGTGCTGAGGCACAGCATCACACCCCCTCAGGGCTAAAGCCAACCACAGAGTCTCAATAAGCCAGTGCCCCCCTCAGCTTCCCTGGGGAACTTCCTTCACGAAGGGGTGGCGACAACCTCTCACCTTATTCTTTGAAGATCCCTGTTATCAATTACTCCAATAGGTAAATATCATGTTCAGCCACTCATCACACATTCTTGAACATCTAGCACCTATTAAACTTAGACAAGTAATTAGAAGGAATCAGTGCATATAAAAATATAGTATGTGGATAAGAAAATTGACAGTGTTTCTCAAATGGTGGACCATAAAACTGACAAAGTGTTAATGAAAGTGTAAAACTTGTCGACAAGAAAATCGAAAATGTAAAAGACGATTTGCTGAAAGAAATTAGTCATCTTAAAGATGGAATGAGAAGGAATTTCTACAGTGGCAGACAGGTGGTCAGCCATCAGCATTGTGAATTTGGGGGTGCAATCAATTCAGAGCAGAGATATGAAGTTAGCGGCGAAAAGTACTCTGCAACGTCCAGATTGGTGGATGGTGTATCACAGCACATGGATACAGCTGGGGTGGTTATTATGCTTGGGGTTAAAAAAATGGTTACAATCAATTCTGCCCCTTATGATGGCCAAACTTCCATTGAGTGAATATCAGCACCAAAATGAGGTTGTTGTAGCCCTGAATGGCTGGACAGAAGAGCAGTGTGCCTTGTATCTAGCAGCAGCTTTGAGAGGCCCTGCACTCAGTATAATCCAATCTCTGCATGAACAACATTATCTGGTGCATTCTCATTAGTTTCTGCCCTGGAGCTGCGCTTCAGGGACCACTATTTGCGACAAGCTCACCATTCCCAACTTCGAAGTCGCAGCCAGTGACATGGGGAGTCACTTCAAGAACTTTGGTAGGACATTGTAATGCTAGCCCATCTGTTACTCTAGGGATGTCCAGAGGAGGTGCAAGACATCACTGCTATTTGCTTCTTCACTGATGCCATTGCTGACATGGAGGTGCAGCAAACAGAGCTCCTTGCAGCACCTCATACCATGCAAGATGCTCTAGCTCTTCTGGTAATAGTTTAGGTAATTTCACACTTTCACCATTACGTGTACAGATGAATTTTATTCTGCAAACAGATAATGCTTTATCATGCAGGTTACTGAATTTCAAACAGAAGGACAAATAGCTCAGTGGATACAGCACCTCCGAGGGTATGATTTTGAAATCCAGTACAGACCTGGACACTTACACGACAATGCTGATGCACTGCCCAGGAGACCCTGTGAGCAAATGTGCTCCTATTATGAGCGCGAAGAGGAAAAGACTGGGAAGACACCCAACTGCTCAATATAATCCAAGAATTCACAACTGGAGATGAAACTTCTCCGTGGAAAAATGAAAATTTTGGGCACAATGGGATTGTCTAGCTCTGAGGAATGGTGTGCTGTACCAGAACTGGGAAAGTGCAGATGGCAAACTAACATGTCTTTTGCTGGAACTCACAGAAATTAGAGTTCCAGAGGTGCTGAAGGAACTTATAGTTCAGTAGCTGGAGGACATATTGGAATTAATAAGCTTCTCAACAAAGTTAGATTGTGTTTCTGTTGACTACTTTGCAGGGATGATGGTGAAAGGTGGTGCAGAACATATGACACATGTGCTGCGAGGAAGTGATCAAGAACTAGAGGACACTTGTCTTCAGAAATACATTGTTGGAGCCCCATTTGGGAGGATGGCAGTAGATATTTTGGGTCCCTTGCCAGTGACAATGAAGAACAATCTGCACCTATTAGTGGCACAAGACAACTACACAAAGTGAGCTGAAGTCCTGCAGATACCTAATCAGGAAGCTAGAACTGTGGCTGATGCAACAGAAATAGATAACCTACTTCACCGACCGTGTATGCCAGTGAGCTGCTCCACAGGTTGGGCACAATCGACGACTTTTCTAGGCAACATTTAAGGGACAACAGTGACCAGATGAAAATGAAGTATGATCGGAAGGGACCTGAAGAGACGTTTCCAGAGGGGCAGATGTTGTGACTCTACAACCCACAGCAATAAAAAGGATACTGCCCTAAGCTACAGAAATACTGGGAAGCTACTTAACCAAATTGTCAAGAAGATAAATGTTTTCTAGGTTGATTGTTTGTTGAGGGGTCTGGGGCAAAAAAAACCCAACATTTTCATATTGACAGAGTGGCTTTTTACGATGGGCCAGGGACTAATGTGTAAGCTCGGGACGAATAGACTTATGGAGGGGCCAGTGTTGCAGTCGTGACTATTGTACTAGCATCATAAGTTGAAATGGTCGGAGGCAGGTATGAAGGACAATGTGCCGGCTATGTGGCTCAAATTTCCCTTTGTGTTTTCCTGCAGCAGCCAGCTGTATGCCTGTCTCAAGTTTTGAAAACGCTCAGGTAATAGTGAATATCACAACCTACAGAATTCTTCTGTTCTTCTACTTACTCCCTGTTCCCAGAATATGCCTTAATCCTGATGCGACATGTTTTTTGTGACTCTGAAACAGAGAGTCGCCGTGAGATTTCTGGATTCTTGATTAGGGGTATATGAGAGAGCTGCACAACTGGCTGGGGGATTTTTTTGCTGAGAGGCATCCTGTGTATGAGTGAGTGAATCATTATGACAGTGACAGGTTGTGAATGGCTCTAAAGGGAAATGTGTACTGTGTAGCGTGGTGCCGACGAGCACATTCTGGGACTTAAAGAGAACCTTTAGGGTGCTCCAAACTAGGACAATGGGTCCACCATTTGTGAGTTTGCAGATAGACATTTTATGAACCTAGAGCTTTTACAGAGTATCCAGAAGGCATTATTTAGAATTTGTAACTGTTATGTATATTTGTTTTGTTGTTAACTTGGGACATACTCGTGACTTTAACAGAGACATTTATTTAGTAATGACTGATTGTTGTTGACATTAAGGCATTTTGGTGTAGGTAGTTGTAAATAAATTAGGCCTTTTAACGTATTTTCTTTTATTTCATCAAAGACTTCCAATCCTCAATGTGCCTTGCCCAAATTGTAATCATATGTAGTATACAATTTATAAAGAGATTACAGTTATTCATTATTGTAGTAGTTGTAAAGATCATGAAAAGCAATTCTCACTGTTATCAGGAGTACATTAGAGTCTAAACGATATAGTGGTAGATAGGTGCTGGACTGGAAGTATGTGGTACTGTACTATAGTAAAGTTTGTGTTGTTCTGCTGAGAACACTGTCATCATCGTTATTAGTGAAATCTGTCTGTTTTTCTGTGGGGCTTGTGGTATTTATTATTACCTTTCACACCCCAGCAGCCAAACAAATTATCCAGCCAAACAACTTGATGTGTAATTTTGAACTTTGTGAGTTATGGTGTTTTTAATAATTTTCAACTGAGTGTTCACAAAATTGGTTTTGCTTCTCAGATGGTAGAGTGCTGCCAATCAACAGGAAACAAAGTGTTTTCCCCAATGGAACTCTTATAATTGAAAATGTTGAAAGATTATCGGATCAAGCAACGTACACTTGCGTAGCTCGAAATGCTCAAGGTTATAGCGCTCGTGGGACCCTAGAAGTGCAAGTAATGGGTAAGTTATGCCTGCTGTTTGGTTTTCTTTCTTTCCAACAGTGTGTGAAGCAGGGACGGAAACGCTGAAAATAGTTGGACAATGTTAAATTTATTTAATGTAAGATCAAAGACTCAACAGCCATGCAGCTGATTATTTGCTGATTTGTGTCAGTAACGTGGATTATAATTATTTATGAACACTTTCAACATTGCTAAAGCTAGAAATAAGATGTTCTAAAAGTAAACAACTTATGCAACATTACTTTACAGTCAGATTAATGTAGAAATAGGCCAACTTAAAAAAAAACTAGTAAACAATTTGAAAATTTTCATAAATATTAGACCTTCTTTAGTAACATACTTAAAAGTCCCCAAACTTTTGCAGTTGGAAAACTTTTTTAGAAGTGTCAAGTTTTAGCAGAAATGTCTAATGAAGACAGAATTGATCAGGATTGTGGTTTTAAGCAATTTGTAGATCTTGGAGACTTTCAGTTTTGACAAACTTATTCCTAACACAAAATAGTGAACTACGAAATAGTACAGTGCCAAAGTTATATAGTACAGTTATGCAAGAAAAATAGATAACACTTAAAACTAAGAGGTTTTCCACACATTGCACATAGAAAATTCCTCATAATTTACGGAGGTAAGAGTAAAGTATATGAAGCAACTTGAAAACGTGTCGTGTAGTTGCATGGTCTTGTACATTTTACTTACCATAAACGAGTGTATGAGATGACACTTGATCATGCTTACCAACTCCTGAATGGAGTAATGACTAATGAGACTCAATTAACAGGACTACATCCTCACTGGTACACTTTGTGATTTTATTTGAAAAGTTACCATTGTAGTAGCATGATGCCTCAGTTTGAAGAGAAAGTAATGCTGTAATGAAACAGAGTACACTATTTGTTTATTTTAACTGTTGTTTGACTATCACTGATGCAATCTTTTTGAAAGAAACTATTTATATTCATTATCATCAATATCTTCTGTTCATCTAGTATAGAGTGTGAATGTTCTTCATTGTTGCCTACCACTTCTGCAGGGTTGGCACATCTGTTTGCTGCACGATGGCCACTCTTTGTAAAGTATGTTGACGTTAAAGAGAACTCTATAGAGATGAAAAGTTCTCTCCGCTACAATACGAATCTGTATTCAGGAAGGATCTGTTAGTTGAATATGCCTGCTTTATTGAAAGTGGTTACCATATTTACTCGCTTGATCACCACAATTTTTTGACAAAATTTTTGGCCCAACAAATAGGATGTGGTCATTATGAGGGATTTAAAAAAAAATTGCATGTTAAGATTTCTTTCTGTGTAAAATAAACTGTGACAGTATACATTTTTCTATATTTACTCATCTGTAGCATAACCTTTTCTCCAAAAATAAAGGAAAATATTTCTTGGGTGCAAGCTAAACATGAAAAAGACCAGGCAATCTTGTTAATCTATTCATGAGTGTCACAAATTAATGTGTAGCCTGCTGTTGAAAAAGACAGGTGCTGCCATTATGCTGGTTTTCCTAAATTCTTTTTTAAGCCTTTCAAAATAAAGTTGTGGCCATTATGCAATGGCGGCCAATATGTGAGTAAAAACTGTATTTTATAATTCAGCAAACACACATATTTTGGAGAGTTTTACAGTATGATTTAGCAATAACACTTTCACTGATAAACAAAATGAAGACTGTAGGAAGATTTGCACGGACAAGAGAGATTAAAGTTTCAGTACTTGTAAGATGGATCAGCACAGTTATGGCCTCTTCCACTGTTGTAGAGAGGTATATACATTTGCAGTTGTGTGTCAGTTGTGCCATCTGAACAACATGTAGAACTAGGCCAACATGGCAACAAAGGTATGCAGTCAGTATTGAAAGGTTCACACATTGACGTAAAATTCATGACTCTTATTAAAGGATTTGTGAGCTTAAAATTTTAGGTTTATAGCAGATTGTAGCATATGATTCTCTGCTCGTGAAGTTGAAAAAGACTTGGTGGTGTAGTTAATACATTCATGTTATGTACACAAATTCCCTCGATTTTCACTTTATTAGCAAACAATAGGTACCTCAGTCTTGACTGCCCATATGCCCTATACCATAAGGCTTAATCAAACCTAAACTCTTTGTAGTAATTGGCAATATAAAGAGCTCTGATCAATCAAGCTAGCCAGCAAAACTAACATAGTAAGTGCAAAACCCTGTTCTGTAAACATAGCAAGTACTAACTTTGAGTCGTTCGTGAATTTTTCCAGAGATGCTTCTATAGAATGCCTTTGGATAATAGGGACTTAATTTTACCCAGCAAGAAACTTGTTTACTCCAAATGTTTTACTAAGACTAATAGGCGCTCCAACCACTAAAATAATTACAGACATGGAACACATTAAAATGGACTATGATACATGATTAAAGTTCCAGTTTTAGTGAAAGTTCAGCTCCACAATGTTATTTTTAAGATAGTTAAGACTCAAAGGATTTGTTAAGTACATTGACCATTTTCGTTTCAGGGTGCTTGCAAATCTTAACATCAATCTTTAAGTTCAGTTACTTTCGTTAATCAAATAGTGGTTGGGCCTTCAACTGGATAGTTCCTCATGAAACGTTGCACCACACAGAAATATCAACAAACACCATAACTGGATTTCCACTGTTGCTCTTTTACGTGTTTGGAGCCTCTGATACTTAGGCGACGTTCCGGCAGCTGGCCAGCGGATAACGCATGTTGCAGCAGTTGACGCCCCGTTTCCTTGTTTATTCTTGTGCAACATAATTCATAAAATATTTTTAAAATACTTATTGACATTTGTCAGCAGTTCAACCTTAGGCACAGTGCTGTACGACTCAATCTTCTGTAAGTCATAAGCATTTGCCATAATATGTATGTGATAGGCAAACAAAATGTGTACATTTCTTTCAAAATAGCTTGTGGCATCTTCCAACCACGTTAGCAGCAGTCGCACTGTTAGACGTCTTTCCTCGCATCCATGCTCAAGTCGAACCCACTAATAGCATTCCACTGTACAGTTTATCTTGCCCCATCTGCCGCTCTGCTAGGTGGTACACACGCGTACCAGCTGTCCCATATAGTTTACAAAAATACCACAGCACATTACGGACGACAACCAGCTCGGGCAGTTAACAAAAATACAAGTCCCTAATTGTATAGCTGACATTAATTACACAGTGCTTTAAGTGAAATAATATTAAAACTTAAACAATAAAAATAATAAGCCCTATAAATACTATATCATCTTATAACTGCTTACCAACATAATATCCTTCTACCATATGTTACAGTCATACCGTTATGACAATAAAATGGACAGCTGGCTGTAATATACACATAAAAACTTCACATCAATACTATTTAATTAAATATATTTTGATTGATTTGATAAATATAATAAAGTAACAACCAACAAAGTACATAACAAGTGATGCTAGTAAGCTTCACAGTTGGCATGGCTACAATTATTATAATTTTTAAATCTAAACTGATTTATGCTGGTTACAGATAAAGCACAGACACAAGGTGACCTCTCTTGGATAAATGGCTAAAAGTGTTCTTTTGAAGAGACAAAAAGTGCAAATCAAGACGTAATAAACTATTTTATTGCATCCTCTGCCAAATACAGTTTGGTTGCGAGAAAATATAACTGTAGTCCTATCTGTGTTATAAGTTATCTCATTCACCATCACTTTTTCATGACCGATTCTCTAGAATCATTGGCTTCATATCTAAATTGTTTCAACTAATATTGAGAAAAATCCACCAACTGACGAAATGATAGTACCCGTAACCATGTAATTTGCCGCAAGGTTTAGATGTACAAAAAGGTATAATACATTGAGCAGAGATCTTTAAACTAACCTTAGTGACACAAAAATATATGCACTGTTTCAATTTGCAGTGCTTGGTTGATGCACCACCCCTGCTGTGTGCTGAGTCGGAAAGGTGATAGTTTTTTAAATTGACTGTTCATGACATTATCTAGATTATAATAATAATAATTAAAATGCATTATTTATTGTGACCTTAGATTTTACTTTTGAGAACAACAGAATCCATACAGTTCAGTTTTTGCACAATAGTTTTGTTTACAGTAAAAAGTGGTAAGAAACTGTAAATTATCTGAAAGGAATGAAATAATGTGGGTTTCCAAAGTAATTATTATGTCCTGAACATTCTATAATGTACGGTACATGCAATGTGTCGAAAACCCATTCATTTTAGGTGGTTCTTATTTTTCTCGCCTAACTGTACTGTATAATTTGGGCACCATATTATTCCATAGTTCACTTTTTTCTTGTAAGGAATTAGTTTTTTAAAACTGGAAGTCTCCTATATCTACTAGACACAACCAACATTCTTGTAAAATTGTTCTTCACTAGACAATTCTAAAAAGCCAGATTTTGCTGCGGTAGGTTGTCTGGTCTTACTATACTTATGCCACTGTACATTGTTAAGTTGTACAGTTTAATAATTAACTGGCTTAAGCTCAACATAATTTAATCAGTGCATTTTGCTTCTGTTTTATCAGAGGAAAAAATTAAATGTTTTAATGTGTTTGTTTAGGTTTACTTTTTGTTTGGTGCTAGCCGTAGCAAAGTGTGAAAATAATGTTTTAGTGAGTGAAATACACTTTGAAAGTGTTTTGTATTTTAACTATTTTGTCATCCCTGCTCCATATTCTGTTACTTGTGTTGTTGTAGTTGTTGTTTCAGTAGAGGCAAGCAGAGTAATGTGCAAAAATGTTAGTTATTAATTCATGTTTTTTGCAGAAATAATGCAGCATGAATCTATGTTAAGAAATGTTACTAAACTTTTTTTTTTTTCAGTACTGTTTTATAATAGGTTGTAAATGATGCAAAGATATACAAATAATATTGTGTTTCAAATATTTTTTTTCTGCCGGTGTCAGTTGCGATTTTGAATGTGTTCAAAAAAGTATAAATTAATATTGTTTCAGTTATTTGAATGCAAATGTGTAGAGTTTAATGACTTTATAAGTTGCTGGCTTGTAGCTTAAATCGAAGTAAATTATTGCTGTAACAAACCTCCTATTTTTGTGTAATATTCCAACTATTATATAGTCTCAATTTTATGAAGACCAAGTTTTACGTGAGCAATGATTCTCAGAAACCATCAAAAAATCCCCAAAGAAGTAAGAAAACGTAGCAAAATTGTGCGAAGTTGTATTCAGAATGGCTTAAAATTATTATCTGATTTTAAATATAGGTACACATGGTGGTATTACTTTTACTTTTTGGACAAATGATGAAGTCCACATATAAAATCTGCATTGTGTCTCTGATGTGTGGCATATCAACAAACTGATTATATAGTGCCTGATCGAGGAATGCCCTCTAATTGCAGTGACACGTAACTTCCATATATCCCAACAAAATGTACAGTGTATGTATTACATACTTGATTGTACATTTTGGTTGACTTTGTGTCTGGCTGACATGACTTTGTTTGTAGGACAGGACTTGAACTCTTAATGCTACGTATTTCAACTAGCTTGTTCGGCAGTCATTGTTGCTTGGATGTCACATTTCTGATTGACTAATTCAATATGACTATTCTTCTTAGTGTCATCATCTTTGACATCACCGTCATTGAAGTAGGGTTGTAACTGTTTCTGGTACGTGATCCAGTCTTCTTTATGGCTTAAAATTTCTTTAAAATTAATTTTGCCATCCTCATCGTCTATCGTAATAAATTAATTGCACTTTATAAATATATATTTTTATAGGATTGAACGTCTCGCCGTTAAATGTTGAACAAAATCTCTCCATTCCACCCCTTCCACTCCCACTCTCTCTTTCACCAATCTTAGATCTCAACATACAATCTACAGATCAGGTGAAAATTTTTTGTGTGTCTTCGAGAAGTACAGTCAACCCTAGTTTACACCTGTGCCAGAAGACAGAAACAGTGCTGGTGTATCTATACAGATTTTTATAGATTTGATACTACAACACCCTATTATTTTTTCACTGCAGTTGAAATGGGACTCTCAAACAGCGCAGTATAGGTGAGTACTGAGACATCAAAACATTTTATTAATAATGTATACTAGTTTGTATGTGTATTGTTTCACTTGGCCTAGTGCAATTGTGCTACTGTAATATAATTGAGGTGATGAATGTGGTTTGTTTCTGCTATGGTTCCACCTTCAACACATTAATATTTGAATGCACATTACTCTGCTTGCCTTACGTTTAATATTTAGGAAAGTGTATTAGGATATACCGGATGATCCTGAATAATGTTTAGAGGATGAAGACTAGTAAAATTATGTCTACACTTAGGGTTGCAGATGCTGTGAAGTACCCATAAATTGACATATAAATTGGGGTCCATTAGGTTCTCAATTTGCATTGAATTAGCAACATTTAGCTTAGTTCGCAAAATCTCTCCCATTCTCTTGACCTGTCAATCTGTTCTCTGGCATATGTGCATGTAATAGCAATTAGAGGCACAAAAGCACGACGTTGCCTGTTTGACAGCAGCAGTAGGTCTACTTTGGTGTCTACATAGCATAATAACAAATGAATGAGGGTGACTGAAGTGATTATGAACTAACCTGAGACAAAAATACAGAAGAAAAAAACTGTAGCTAGCTGTGATATCCTGACTGCCTTAGGTATTATTTTGCACAAGTCCAACGTGTGAGATCCTGGGAGTAACCCCGACTGGTCATCGAACTGGAATAGTCTTAGAGGAATGTGACCCATACACCAGCAGTGCTCACCAGACTGTTAGCGCAGCCCACTTTACACGTTGGTAGACGTTGCATTCTCAGATTTGTTACTAAGTCAACGCAGCATGCAAACCCTACAGACCACAACTTGTGTGTAAATTTTTAGGTTATTTCTGAGCATTGCGACCCTAAGTGTACTGTATCATTTTACTCTTCTTCACGTTATGTACGTGACAAAGATCTTTAAACGTTATTCATGGACAGCCATTTTTTAATTTGTGAAAAAGGAGTTAATGGAATTTTTTGTTTATTCATCGTAATATTTTTTTTAAGGAAATGTATGTTGGTTAAATACTTATGAAACATATTTATTAGATTTCTCAATAAATATATAAGCATGAGGATGACATGAGTGTTATGATGTAATGTTAAAAGCTGCCAGTTTTACCATATCTTGAAAGATGATAAGTCTGCTCAAGTACTGGTAGTATTTGGTGGACAAATTATTAGGTCATATTTCAGGATAAAATGAAGACAGCTTGATGCAGTGAGAGTACAAGGTAAGAAGCCTCCAGTATTTTGTGTTTGCTTGAGCAGTTTCTGTTTTATCGGGGTTCTCTGCTCTCATGCTCCTGGCCATGGGAATGAATGCTTGCAGTCAAGCGTGCATATCTTGTTGTCATTGGTTTTATTGCTTTCAAGTGGGAGAAAGAAATACACAGGTGGCAATTCTAAGTTTTTAAACTCTGGTTTATCTTCAGAAAGTTAATTACATTTTTCAAAGCTTAAAATAATTCTGTTAGTTCCAGTTGTGACACTTGGCATATGTTTGGTATGGATAAACAAATGAAACACCTGTAGAAAAGATACCATCTTTATTTCTAAGAAGACATAGTTTCTGGTGCAATATGCACTTCAAAACTGCTTTTATTTATTTATTTATTTTTTTTATTTTTCAAGTTTTCTCTTATGGTTGCTTTACAGAATTAGTAGTTCATTTTCTCACGTGATTATGGAATGAGTAGTTCATCTTTGCTGTATTTACTTTCAGTTCCCCCGTATATAACACCATTCCAGTTTGATGGGCCTGTCAATGCAGGTGATAGTGTGCAATTAAACTGCTACGTAGCAAAGGGCGACAAACCTTTGCGCATTGAGTGGCATTTTCATGGTAGGGACTTGTCTTCCCATGCGCTGGGAATAAAAACTTCAATGTTCAATGACAAAGCCAACATACTGACCATCAACTCTGTTGGCCCTGGGCACCGTGGCGAGTACACGTGCACCGCTACCAATCCGGCCGGCACTGCCAATTTCACAGCAGAGCTTGACGTCAATGGTAGTTTCAAGGCATGATTGGAACATTGAATCAGCATGGATAAATGGTTTTTAGACTTGGTAAACGTTTGCTTGCATCTCTAGTTGCTCGTTTGATACCTACTTCCTGTTTACTTTATTATGAAATGTTTAACCATATTATGTAATACATTAACGAAACTATAAAAGCCACAGTTTCTTAGTATCACTTACAGTTTTTTTCTTCTCAATTTGTTAATTAAATATTTTGCTTCAAAATTTTGTTCAGTTGCAATTGTGGTGCGACAAGGTACGAACAGATGTGTGGTTTAGAAGCTTTGTCGGTCGGTGATGTTGTGTGCACCGATGGTCGCTAACGTTGTGGGTGTGATGTCTTCTCTCCAGTCGCACCTGTCATCATCCCTTTCTCGTTCGAGGGAGAAGCTAACTCTGGGGAAAATACCCAGCTGACTTGCCACGTGTCGAAAGGTGACCTTCCCCTGCAGATCTCGTGGAGCTTCCACGGGCAGGAGTTGTCGTCGCACATGGGTATCACGACGGCCAAGATCGGCGACATGCTCAGCGTGTTGGTGATACGGTCGGTGACTGCAGGCCACAGCGGCAACTACACGTGCACTGCTCGTAATGTTGTCGGGGTCACCAATCACACTGCCACGCTGCAGGTGAATGGTACGGTCCAGGGGGAGTGGCATCATTTTAGGGCAATTTGTGTGAGGTTTGCGGTGCTTCTTCCATTCTGTGCTGTGTTCTTATGACTACCTTATCCGTAAATACGTACCAGATACAATAGCAAGCATCCTGCAGCCTCGCTTCTTACGTTTCCACTTACTAGTTTGTTTTTCTGGCATTTGACTGTTTGAAGTGCTCTCTGCGTACTATTAATAGATGTGCATACTTCCCTTCACCTGGAATGTTGCACCATCTTTTGATTTATTTACTTATTAATTTGAAAAAATGTTTGCAGTTTATAGATGCATGACTGACATTTAACCCTTACTCTGTAGTTATCAGTTTACCAAGTATATTTTAAAGACGTCAGTTTTTTAGTACACGACTATATGAAGTGTGACGACCTGGGAGTCTCAGTGTTATACCCACCACGTTTGAACTAATGTAAATTTTCTTTTACTTATGTAGTTTTTTTTATGGATTGTTGTATTTTAAAAACATGTGATGAATTGGAAACATACACTCCCTGATAAACAGTTACAATGTTCAGCAAGTTTTCCAGTTTCGTTGGTGGTAATACTTATTGTCTGAATAAAATTTTTAGGCAGTGAATTTTTTACATCTAATAGTTTCTTCGCATTCGTCTGCAATTATATTCGTATTAATTATTTTTCCACTATTTTACTTTGTGACTTCTGGAACCATCATGACCTGCTGCACACATTTAACAAAGGAACACAAATTTAAATACTTTACACTCTTTAGTAATGTTGTTTAGGTTAGTTTGTGGCTTTGGATCAGGTATGACAAACAGTTTCTTTAAAAAATGGCAGCAACCTTTTATTAAATTTTATTGTGTTCTTGTCTGCAGGCTACAAGCGTTATAAATATGCAATAACCTTGATATTTGAAATAGTGTTTATATTTCACAAGTTCATGAGTGAACCATATGTCATAAAGTGGCTGGTCACAAATTGAATACAGCTGTTTTTGTTGAAAATGTATTATATCGAAGAACGTTAAAGTTTTTAGAAATATTTAATTATGTATTATGTTAACAACTCTTTTGGAATTAATAATTTTAGAGTGTAGGATTGTTGACTTTTTGGATAATTTTTATTTTTAAGAATAGCGCTATACAAAATAATTTATCGATTTAATGCCTTCACTGTGGTGTTTCACTTTAGTGAAACTATTTCAACCTGGTATTTCTCATTTGAAACTAACTTATAGGGTAATTATTTACTGTTGAGGGTTATTCAAGGGAAGAAGTTATTACCAATTTGTTTGACTTGCGGTCACTATAACTATAATATCGCACATCATGATAATACAGTTTATGGAAACAAGACAGGTGTGTTGTCTTGAGTGCAAGTGTTTTGTCTCTCGTCTTGATTGCACGTCAATTTACAGTCATGTCCCACAATCTCGTCTCCTTCCTTGTACTTCACAATATGTATTAGCTGGACAGCCAGATATGAAATGTTATACATCCTGCCTCTTCAGTTTCCTTTTGAATTATAACACACAATTTCTCTTTAACAGTGTTTCAACATATCCTCGACACACCGTGACATTACTTACAGCACTTCTCAATGTAATTTACTTTGTTTTCCAACTGCTACTACTTCATCAATTACACAGCCAGAGAGACCGTCTCATCACATTATTAACATTTATAAAATACTGTACAGTATTACTTGAACCAGTTCATTATCACAATAACTTTCATGAATATTTAAACATAGCCATCAAATCTGTGTGGCTGCGCGACTACCATGTACATACAATGTTACTTGTTTTGTCACAACCTGCCACATTATAACTGCCTTCTTCTTCCTCCTCGCAACTGACTTCTAACGAATCAATCAGCTTGCTCTTCAGCTTATTGCTCTCTCTCTCTCTACATCAAGCACATGTTATGGTCTTACATCTACCTCAGATTTTTTCGAGTCTCTTCTGTTCCTCCTCATCTTCTATTCCTTACTCTGTAACACATGGGATAAATACATTCTCTGGCTAAAGTTTGCAGACTTGCACAGCCTTTGTCTGTATAACTGGACATTTCGGTAAACATTGCAGCCTCCATCTTTAGGGTGAATTTATAGCTAGAGTATAAGAAGGATTACAGTTACTGCTGCTATAGCTTCACCAGGAACATGGAGGCTGCAATGTTTACTGAAACGTCGGGAATAATTGCATCAATGATGCTGCTATAACCCAGAAGCCTATAACCTACTTTTCTTACTATCTGACTGCACTCCCGCCTGTTCATGACAGGATCTCTCATTATTACCAGGTGTTCTGGTTGTCACACTGACAATCCTCTACTGGTCCTATCATGATAATTGTGGCCTAACTTTTGCTTTCCTTCCTTGTTTGTTATAATCTCCTTTAGGTGTGTGCCACAAGGCAGTAGTAGGATCTCCCTATGTATTAGTAGTTTAGTTTTACACATTCTACTCATTAACAACTGGGCGTGTGAATACTCTATATGTTTGAGTGGAGTATTTCTGTATTTTAACAACATACTCATCAAGTTTTTCTGTTCCTGAAAATTTGCTTGAAAAATTCTGAAACTTTATCGTTTATAACTTCTCAGCTTCTCCTCAGAATTTCGCTGTTCTGCGAACTGCTTGAGCATGACTGTCATAACAGAAACTGTCTGCCCGTAGTATGTCTGGACTGCCATGTGTTGCAGATATCTCTTTTAGGGTCTTGATCACACTCCCAGCTGATTTGTCTTCTACGGCTACTATTTTTGTCTAATTACAATTAGTATCAGTGATTAGTAAACAGGACATCCCTCCATACGTAGCAATATCAGCTGCAAGTGTTTCCTATGAACTACCACCAATAGGCCATGAATGTAGAGGCGCGTTACTATTTACCTATTGTACTGTCAACATTCTGAACACCTTTTAACAAATGCCTCTGCATCATTACTCAACCCTGGCCAGTAATACAGCTGTTTTTCTCTAGACTTTCTCTATTCTGTTCTCATGTGTACTTTATGAGCATGTTTCAACAATACCTGTTCCTTCCTATTCTCAGATTTTGATACTGCTATTTTATTTCCCAACATGAACATCCTTTCCCACTCTAATAGTGCAATATTATTTTCCCAGTACATTCCCAAGTCATTACCTACTGTTTATTAACCTCTGACCAACCGTGTTCGCAATGCAGTTTCACTTGCTACAAGTGGCATGGCGTGGGTGTGTTGTAAGGTAAACTGTACTTCGCGACATCTGTAAAAATTCAAGAGTGGCCTACTGAAAGTGGCATTACACTTGTGCCTCGCCATTACCGATAGGCAAGTCATGAATTTGTACAGATGTTACAAAGTACAGCTTACCTTGCAACACACTCATGCCACACCACTGCTTGTTATAGCTGGGTATCCTCCAAATTCCTGTTAAAACTGTTGTTACTGTTTGTCTCATATTACCAAGTTATTAGCAAGAACTGTCACTGCATTTATTACTTCTCTGTCCAGACTATTACTTGTGTCTACTACACAGACAGTAGACAGCATCAGCTATGTATTGCAGTTTCCTTGGTAAATAACAGATTTTTAGATCACAGGCCAGCGTACTTAATTGTAACCTTTGCAATCTAGTAGCAGACTGTTTATGACCTGCCGCCAAGAAGCTACCAGAGGCTTATGATCTGTAATTATTGTGACATCCTGTTGTTCTTAAATGACATTTTGAAATTTGGCCATTGCAAACTGAATGGCCAAAAAGTATTTTTCAGCTTTCACTTATTTTACTTTTTATTCATTTAAACTGCACAAAGCAAATGCAATGAGCTCATATTGCATAATACATGCTCCCAACCCATCTTTGTTGTCATCTGCATATATCTGTGTTACTACTTTTGGGTCGTAAAAGTACAGGTGTTTGGCAAAGCAATTGTTTTCAACTTACTGAAACTGAAAGCACAAGTACTCACGTTTTAGTACTTGACAGATACACACACAAATAGGACAACACATAATCGCGGAAGGGCGTATCGCAACGTTTCGCTGCTTAGAGCAGCTTCCTCGGGCGAAGAGACATGGCTGACTGCGGTGTGGTTGCCGATGCACCAATGCTGATGCACCTAGCGGCCAATGGTTGAACTGAAATGAGGCGGGAGATACAAAAGTAGAACAGGATAATGAGGATATATGGGTACAGTGGTTGTGGGAATCTGAATGACTTGTGAGGTTATCTTATATGGAGACCTGGTGGTTGCCTGGATTTAGTGATATATTGATGAGCTAGTTCCCATCGTCTGAGTTCAGAGTTATTGCTTGTAGGTGACAGGGCCCTCACCACTCTAGTGCTGTAGCAAGAGTCATAGTCCTTGTTATGATGGGCTGCATGGGCAGCAACTGGTTTATCCTGTGGGTTGGTGTCTTTACCTGCTATGGCTTGTCTGGTGTCTGCTCTGTGGCCATTCATTCTCTGTGTCAGAGTGTTGGTGGTGAGGCCAATATATTCAGCATCACAGTGTGAACACTGTAGCTGGTAGATCAAGTTCTTGGTAGCACAATTGTAACTGCAGTGGATGGGGTAAATGTGGTTCGTAGGCGTTTGAGTTATATTTAGGCTCAAACTGCTGCATGGGTATGGACTCTTGAACATTTATGCATGATGTGAGTGAAATGTGCTGCTGCAGTAATGTTCAATGTTCTGTGAGGCCTCGCGGTTGTGCATAGGATGTGGTGTGACTTCAGATTGGAGTGAGGTGGTTATTACACTTGTATTGAAGAATCGTCTGCTAGAGAGTTTTATGGCTCATAATGTTTGCTGTGACTAATGATGAGCAAAGTATTGACAGTGTTTTCAATCCCTTGATACACAGCTGACTTGCCTTCTGGAGGTCATAGGTTCAGTTGTACTTGGCTGCTCTGGGTATGTCTTTCATGGGCAGTTTTCTGTCTTCATACCAGAAAATTGTTGATTCAATTCCATAGTAGCCTATATATATTACCCATTTCACACCTATTATTTTGAGATTGAGATTATTAGTGCAGAGAATAAAAGTGAGGATAAAGTTCAAGCAGCATTAAAGTCTCTCATAAAAGAGTCATTCAAAGCTTTTATTTACTCACGTCACCCTCTTAAACAACCAACTGATGTACTCCCTTTTAAGTGTCAGTGCTGAAGTCAATGGTTTTGTGCATAGCCATGCCATTTGCTTTGGGATCGAGATTCATCATTCAAACATTTTAACAGCTAGCCAGATATTTATATGACACAATGTGTAATTACATCTGAAGACAAGCCTAACAGTTGCTGACGAAGGCGACAGGTGTCGTTATAATGTCGAATGTATTTTTGAAATTCCTGCATAGATGTCTTATTTTGCAATTAAAATAATGTTTCATAAATTGATTTGCTGCTCGGATACCTTTAAAATGACAAAGAATTTTGATATGTTTGAATTGTGCAGTGCTATATAGACAAATATTGAGGGTAATAATGAAGTTAAGATGTTACAAGTGATGGCTTACACAAGAAAGTGTGCCAAGATAGAATTAACACAAGTTTAAATTTGTTGCATTTCTGTTGTCCGCTATGTGCACAATGCATTAAGTTGTCATAATACGGGAATGGCAACTTCATTGGTAGATGTCACAGAAAGTGGCAGCATGACAACTCCTTAGTATGTTATATAACCACCTTGGGCAAAGGTGTCAATTAGTTTTGAGTAGTATGTGATTATTTTTTGTGAAAGGTAATGGAATGTGAGCTAGTTTTTCCTTAATGTGAATATTTTATTTTATTATAACTGTCTATAAATATTGAAGTTTTTAAAAAAAATTCATGTTTAGGCTTACATTTATTAAAATTGCATCATAATGGTATCTTGAGGGTAGGGGGGGGGGCATATGTAGTAGGTACAACAAATTTTGCTAACTTTATAATTTATGCTTAATTTTTTCCATGGGGTGTAAACAAATATATATGTTAGAATTATTTAGTGTGTTAGTTAAAATATAGGCAGTTGTCAGATGCATTATAGGAAAGTGGGACAAGTATAACTCAGGTTACTGCATGGAAATAAAACCTTCTCCATTATAAATAGATACTGACATAACTGCTGTCCTGCAAAGTATAACTGAGATAAACAACTTACCATATGTACGTAATCTGCATGTTTATAGATATGCGTTAAACAAATATAATTTAGCAAATATCTAGGTACATTTAAAAACTAAGGTAAGTCAAAGTTCAGCTGTGTAGTCGTAAAAGCTGTTACCAGTGCACTACCCACAAAGAAGATGTTGCGAATTCAACACACAGTGACGTTTTATTCCAGTCCCTCCTGTGATAATGCCCTTCTCGTTTGGAGAGCATCCGTTGAGCGAGGGCCAGTTGGTGACAGTGCCATGTGCTGTGGTCGAGGGTGACTCCCCCGTGTCCCTTCAGTGGTTGTTTGACGAGCAGCCCATCTCGCCACGCCTGCGAGTGACACTCGTACAGCTGGGCGAGAGGAATGTGATCCTCAGTATCTCGTCCGTAGAGGCCCGTCATGTTGGGACTTACAGCTGTGTCGCAGAGAATGCCGCTGGCACCTACGTGCTCTCCGCTAACCTCACTGTTAATGGTGCTGTGTGTGCTTCGTGTGGGCTGATGCTTGGCTTAGTGTGGCTTTCCGTGGACAGCTTTCGGTCACCTTAAATCTTGGTTCCCCCTCTACTGTTGCCCTTTTCTCCTTTTTACCCATTTTAGAAATAATTTATTGCCCTAATTCTCGACTCTCAGTACAGTTATGAGTATGAAGGCAATCAGAACTTAAATTAAAAGTAAACATATGCTGAATAAACTTGTGTTGTAACTTTATCTTTTAAGTCATGATATTCAAAGTACTTTAAACCATCAGACATGTACTAACTGCTTCTAGTGCCACCCCACATTCTACCATTTACGTTTGATGATGTGTCTGGAAATGCTGGTGACATGGTAATAGTGCATTGCACAGTAGTGAAGGGGGACTCTCCTATCTCGATCTCGTGGTTTCTGAATGGAGATCAGTTGACGCCAGGCTATCAAGGAGTTGTAATAAGCAAGAGTGGACAGCGCACAAGTACTCTGAGTATAGAAGCTCTTCGGGCGAGGCATGCTGGGTTGTACACCTGTGTAGCAGCAAATGCCGCTGGTTCAGTGAACCAGACTGCTTGGTTAAATGTCAATGGTACTCAAACCTTTTAGTTTTTTGTTAGATATTTTGCAGTATTTTTCAACAAAAAATAATTTTGTTTCAAATAATGTTTATAATTAAATCAATTTGAACATGCTTTTTGATGTCATAGTATATTACTTGTAATTTTTCTTGAGGTTAGTATTTTTTTTCCTTCTGTTGGTTTAAAACACCATTTGCCCCATTATCTATTTCTTCATATTTTCTTTCCATCTCCTAATCCTTGTAAAACCAGTACAAGTATTTTTCTCCACAACCTTCACCCTGATTTTTAGTAGGGCCTATACTAATTTATTTGTTAATTTTTATCTTGTTAGTAAAAAAATTTATGAATTTACATAACAGTGATATAAACGCACTGAAAATAATAATACAAAAATGCATTTAGGGCTTCTTTTTGACTGCGACAATGAACATGAACGCATACTCACTATAAGTCACACAGCGTTATATACATATTAGGTCTATGCCTGAGAAAATAATCAGTTTCCATATTGCAAGATTTTTTTTATACTTGAGAAAATGCTTAAACGCTTCCATGTTGTATGTTAAGTGTTTTTTTTTTTTTTTTCAGAATTATAGTATCAAAAACACGAAAAAGCCACTGTAAGTTCTCATGTAAGGTGTAAGGGTAGGTTTAATGGGTTACCTGAAAATGTGGGGTATTATTTAAGCTTGCAAATATCTATGACTGTTTGTGACCATGCGGTAGATGCAGTACCTTTGTGTTGCCAGGATCTCGCTGTAACACAATACTGTACTAACTGTGTAACATATAAGAAGCAAACAAAGTATTACTACCTCTGTAATGTCTTCTTTCAAGTGAAATATTCAGCATTTGAACATTGAGTGTATTGCTGTGAAACTGTTACAAAAGAAGGTTAAAGCGACTTCTCTTATTTCTACTGGTTTGTCCACTAATTAGTAGTACTGGAAGCATTCAGAAGCCGTACTGATCCATTACCATTGCACAGTCTCCTACAATACACAAGAGTTTGTACATAGAAGGTTCTACAGAGCACGTATCTCTTGACAACTTTACTCATGTGTCTTGACAGAAGTTCTATTGGGTGACACTGATGGCCAGGAAAGTATCTTCATGTCCTTGGACTGTTCATCCACCACTCAGTCCCAGTTATTGAACATTCAGTCAGTGAAGTGTCTTTCTGTAGGTACAAGTTATGGTGCTTCCGTGCCTATGCTAATTTTTGTGCCTTATGGCGTGCGGTGAGCTGAGATTTCCAGCTGTAATAGTTGTTTCTGTTCCGTATAGCTAGGAGATTGTTCTGAATGGTTTGCCTTTTTATAGGTCTTCCTGTGGTTCAGCACTGAATTAACAAATGATTAGCTATGCTGTAGCTTATCTATCCACAGTTACCAACCAAGGCAATATATTGCAGATCCTGTCATTGTACAGTACAGCAGTTGTTCCTGGAAGAAGTGAAGTTATTTTGGTCAGCACGTAACATCCCTGATAAAACCTGCCAACTCCACTGGGAATTAATCTGGATTGCCTTTGGTGGGAGGCGAGTATTTTATCCACTGCGCCTTTATGTTAATACACAAACTTATGGTACACTCTTAATGTGGTGTTCAATGAAAATCATAGTGGCTGCACAACTTTTGTGATGAGTACCCCATATATGTGTATCCCCAATGGTCAGATGCAAAAAGGTCTTGTTTCTTCTCTATTCGACTGTTCTATAGACATCCAGTATAAGGTCTAGCAACAGCCCAGTTATGGGTGACTGAGCATTATTATCTCATTGTATTTTTACGGGTATGAAAGTACTTATTTGTTTATAATTTTCAGGGTGATGATAAAACAGCCTAAATTATCTAAATCTGTGTAGGCTGCACCTAGATGAACAAAAAAATCAATGATATTGTACGTACCGTATTTACCTGAATCAAGAGGAAATTTTTTCACAGGAAGTAGAGTATGAAAATAGAGGGTCGTCTAAAATTCAGGGTTGTCTTATTCGAGTTAGTTTGGGGACAAAAATACCATACCTGATAACATTCACCAAAACCATGTTTTTGTGAACTTACACATTTTTTATTATGATTTTTTGGGTTCCAAGGGATGCATACAAAAAGTGAGATATTTTTTTTGCTCCTGAGACAGATAAAAACTTTTATGCTCAGTGATATGAAAAACCACTTTTGTGCTCCTGGGACAACAAACCATTTTTATGCTCCTGAGACAACAAACCTACTTTTATGCTCACGAGACAAATAAACATGTTTGTGCTCCTGAGACAAATAACCACTTTTATGCTCCCAAGACAAAGAACCATATGTACTTTTTCAGTCTATGGCATTTCACCAAGCAGATTTGTTAGGTTATGATGAGAGGTTCAATTTCCGTTAGGCATTAAAACTATTGAGATATGAGTTGGTTTTATCAGATGAGTTAGTTGGTTTTATCAGATGAGTTTTTGATTGCACAGTGAGCTGAAAAGAATATATCGTAAATTTTAAAAAAATTTTCAGAAAATGCACTTATGTTACTCCCAAGTCAAATATTTAGTACACAAGTGACATTTAGTATTTTCAAGAGTAGTTTTATTTTCAGGGTGAAAAAATAATTTTCCCCAAGGAACTGTTTGTTTTAAGAGGGTCGTCTTAAATTAAAGATTACGGCTAATTCGGCAGGTGAATAGCCTCACTGAGTATAATTGTACTTGCAACTCCATATCCTTGCTTTCATCAGGTTTTTGGGGTAGATAGCATACTTAAAACTATGATTCTATAATTTTAAAATGCAGTACACTTATAAGAAACTTGATTTTAGAGCCCGCAAATCTAAAAATACCACCAGAATTCATGATATACAAAGCCTGCCTTGGCCTTTACTACATACTAGAAAAAAATAAAATTGTAGGGTCACCAGCTAGTCTCATAGAAAACAGTCTTTGTGTAGAGACAATTCAATTCTCGTAGAGCATGCCAATGCGGCCATATACCTCTCCTGTTTCTGCATCTCAAACATAAATAATTACATCCTGTACGTGATCCTTTTAACTTGTACTATAAGTTGTTTGAGATAAAGTGAGCACTATGTAATCTACCTTTGAAAAGAATCAGTAGCAGGTACTGCATATAATTTTACACAGTTACTGCACATAATTTTAAATTTGCAGTGGTTTCCATATGCTTTGTATGGTTGGCAGTAAATTACTGAATATAGTTCAATTTGAACTGTTTTAACAAGCATATACCTACTACATAATTTGAACTTTTTTCTTACAATCATAAAGCAAAGTGTCCTGCTTTCTACAGTTCAGTGCTATGTTTATGATCAGCGAGCTCCCAGTTCATAATTTTTTAGAGATGGTGAGAATTAATTCATTATTTCACCAAGATATGGCATTAGCTATCATTGTTATTAAATACGTATGCACCGGTTTTTGTACTATAAAATATATAGTAATTTTATTAGACATGTAAAAGCATTAAAATAACTAATTGCATTTTAATACAATTGTCAAAACATCTATAAAGTTATAGTTAATCTGTGAATTATTATGTTATACTAATGACAGTTTTTTTTTTGGAATTACTTACTGTTGAACAGCTAACACATTGCTTTTTATTATTTGAATTTCATTTTATTCTTGAGTATATATAAAAATGAATTGTAAACTATGTGTTAGTTTTAACTGCAATTATGTTATTTGAATGTGGTGTGCAGCAAACAGCACATGATTATTTACATGTTTAATTTTGTGCATTGTATTCAAACAAATTGCATATTTATGTTGAGAAAAGGAGGTAAATGGCTGCTAGGCTACTAATTACTAAAACATGTAGACAAATATATACAAGTATTTACATAACCAGTACTGGCAGGTGGGAGAACACAAAACTCAGATGGACAGCAAATTTTTCGTTTGCGCAGTCGAGACGTTTTGCTGGCCAGGCCAGCTTCCTCGGGCAGCAAGTGATTGCACACTGCAGTATGGCGAGTGGTAAGCAGTGGTTGGTAACTAGCACACCTAGTGGCCGAGGGATGAGCTGGGGTGTGGCGAGAAATTTTAAAGTTATTGGGTGTTGAGGTTTAGTGGTTGTCTGAATTTTGTGATATACTGATGGGCTAGTTCCCAGCGCCTCAGTTCTGTACTATTGTCTGAAGGGGGTAAGGCTCTCACCACTCTGGTGTTGTAACAGGCATCAAAAAGCAGTCCGTGGGTGGCTGCATGTGTAGCAACTGGTTTATCTTGAAGGTTTAGCCTGAAACTGGCTATTGCTTGTTTGGTATAGACCCTGTGGCCATTCCTCCTCTGTCTTAGTGTGTTTATAATGAAGTCAGTGTATTCAGCATCGCACTGTGTGCACTGTAGTTGGTAGATAAAGTTTTTTGTCCCGCAGCTATAATTGTCTTGATTTGGGTATATATGACTGGTGATCCTGTTATGGAAAGATGTGGAGGGCTTATGTATTGCGTAGGTGCTGCAGCGAAGGTTATTGCAGGGATAGGAACCTCTGAGTGTTTTGATTGTGCTGAAAACAGGGCTGAGTGGTAGTTTGTGATGCATCAGTCTGTTACGGAGATTTGAAGGTCGACTGAAAACCAGTCTTCAGAGCTGGAGAACAGGTCGTGAGTTAGTGGTGAAGAAGAAAGTATTTTGTGTTCATAGTTGAGGATGGTCTTGAGTTTGTTGAGGCCTTTGTGGTAAGGCACTACTATTCGGATGTCAGTGTTACTGTCTTGGGTCTGTGGTCTCTTGTTAGAGATGGCTCACTGACTGTCAACAAGGGGTTTGGGTAGCTATTTGGTCATACTGTGTATTCAGATCATCTTCGGTTGAACATATATGTTTGGCTCTGGTTTTTTGGCGATATGGAAGTGATTTCTTGCAGTAAAAGGAGTGGTAGCTGTCGAATTGAAGGTATTGAAGATGGTTGGTAGGTTTGGTGTGCACAGGAGTTTCAATTTTGCTATTTTGTATAATTAGCTTAACATCCAGAAAAATCACCTGTGTGTTTGAGTAGTTCCAGGTAAATTTTAGGGCACTGTGGAAGTCCAGGTTGTTGAGAAAATCAATGAGACATTCCTCTGTGGAAGTCCAGACCATGAATATGTCATCAGTGAACCGGGTCCAGAAGTATGGCTGTATTTGCTGGTGGTTTTAGAAATTTTGTTCTAACTTTCCCATGAATAGGTTAGCATAGGAGAGGGTGATACGGATGCCCATGGCTGTCCCCTTGATCTGCAGGAAGTATTGGTCTTGAAATCTAAAGTTATTGTTGGTCATTGTGAATCTGGCTAGATCTACCAAGAATGCTGTAGATGGCTTGCTGTTGTAAGGTCTCCAGTTCAAGTAGTGTTTAATGGACGACTTGAAATGAGGCGTAGCTCCAGTCTGGTGTGGGATACAATTCTTGCCTCCATGTTACCGAAACCGAACATAACCTTCATACAGGTGTTTGGCTTCACATGTCCAGAATGAGAAGTTTGTAAAGAAAATTTATTATTTGTTTGGAATTTGCCACTTTTTCACGTAAACATTGATCTTATGCATTTGAGTATCTTAATTATGGAATGAAACATATTTTTTACACTTGCGTGTAAGTCGACGAGTGCACAAAATTTTTGGTTCCTGCCTTCACCAACCAACAAATCAGCATGTTTGTAAACAAGCTTTGTTTCCATAGTATTCTTCCCCTGCGGTGTGACGTCAGAGGGTGTGTACTTCGTCGTCCATTGCAGACAGTCCAGATGAATGTGGGATATTGATGTACAGGGAATCTTCTATTGTCACCAGGTAGGCATCTTGTGGGTTGGTGTCTAGGTTCCTCACCCATTCCAAAAAGTGACCTGTGTCCCTAATGTAAGAATCCAGGTTTGGAGGTGGGCATCTACGAGTGCTTAGATTGTCTCAGTAGAGCTTCCACATCCTGATACAATAGGGCGTCCTGGGGGTGGCCATTGCTGTTTGTGGATCTTCTGCCCCAGGTAAAGGACCGGCGAGGCTGGCATTTCTGGAGTCAGCAGTTTGATAGATTTGGGTGACAGCCCCGTAAAGTGGGCCTTGAGTGGTTTGAAATTGGTTTATCTGTTAGCAAAATTTGGAGTTAGAGTGGTTTCTGAGGAGTCGATAGCTGGAAGGGTCATTCAGCTGTTTCTCATCTTCTGTGGTACAGTCCATTTTGTTGAGGATGCCTGTTGTGTATCTTTTATCTGCCAGTAAAATCATGATGTGCTGGTTGTTCTTGAGACTGTTGATAGTTCTTGTTTCTGATAGTGTGATATTGGTGTGGCTGGGAAGGGAAGTGAATTAGCTTAAGAAGGGTCTGCTACATTAGCAAGTATGAAAGAAATGAAATGTTCCAGAGGGTGAGAGGGTGAAAGGGGAGGGGGGTGCGAACTTTATTAGAGCTGGGTCTATAGCTTTGTCATCATTCTGAGTAGTGGTGATATTGGCAAAAAGTGTTTGAGTTGGAGGTTGCGTGTGAAACTAAGTACATCTTTCACTGTGGCAAAGTGATAGAACTGTCTGGAAGGGGCAAAAGTGAGGCCTTTTTTGAAGGATTGTGCTTTCTTCAGGAGTAAGGTTATGGTTGTTCATGTTCAGAATCTGAGTCTTGGGTTCACATGTTGTCTGTTGAATTTCAGTTTGGGGGGTAGGAAATTTAGGCAGAGTCTGTGGGCTATGAACTGGTGTGGGAAGGTTCATGATAGTTGCTAGACATGGATTTTGGCTGATCAGAGGTGGGGATGTGGTTTTTAAGTTCGTGTCAGCTGGAAGTGGTCCAGTTTTTAGTGCCTGTGTGCATATTAATATTGTTTTAAAATGTATATTTAAAATTTGGGGTTTAATTTTCTTTAGTTTATGAGTTATTATCATATATTTGTTAGTTTCCTGAATTTTTTAAGTTCTGTATTGAATTCAAAATAAAATTGAACTGAAAATATGTGTAGGCTTTCTTCATAATGTACGTACAACACTTGTCAACATATTATTTGCAAACGTTTTGGAGTCATTTGTCATCTCTTGGAGGTGCGACAATATTAAGTCTACATTTTAATAAGCTGAATTTTCAATATAACTGTTGGCATTTTATTTGTGAATGTGTAATTATACTATCTTGAGGTCTTAGAAGAGAACATAAAGGGAGTGCAGTGAATAAATTAAAGAGCTGATATATAGAACTCTATTGTATGTGGACATTACTTTGCAGGTATTTATAATAACTTATAGTTATTACCTGGTATCCTTTACTTGTATATTTGAGTGTATATTATATATAACAGTTTCGGAGTTGTGGAATGTAGTTATAAACATTGTACAGATCTATGTACATGCCCCAAAAATACACAAACGGACTGAAAATATAAATTAAGCATGACTTTCAAGAGTGCTCACTTTATCCTAAATTTTACTGTTGATATTAGTCGTGGCTGTGCCTCTGACATACAGTTTTTTTATTAATGTTTGCACTCATTTTAGCAGGAACTACAGGACAAGTTGGTAAAGAAGTTCCCACTTACAAACGTTTCCTGTGTATCAGATTTTAATAATTTAAACCTTGTCAGTAACTGATTAAGAAGTTTTCCTTACTTAAATAGTTTAAATTTTACACATCATGTACCTTCAATGAGACGCTTGCAGTATTTCTGTTACTTTTTTTTTTAATATGATTAAAAATTTAAATTAATTTCTGTGTAGTTTGTTACAGTCAGTCAAGTCATAAAAATTACTGTATTGAAATTTCCTAAACTGATGACAACATTTGTTTGCCCGTTATGAAGATATAAACTGCTGGAATAAATTTGTGACCTATTCAAGAATTTTCTGTGAAACACGGCAAGCTAGGTTATGTTCTTTGTTCTTACTAAAGTACTGAATTTACCCATGTACCACTCACCCTAACATAAGATCCATATCCCACATTTTAAACTGTATAGTGGAAAATTATTTTTTTACAGAGAATTTTGAAAATGTTAGTTGTAATGTCAGAAACAGAGATACGTCAATGTATTGATAGTGCACAGTATGACAACATCTAACAAATTAACTCTAGTTTATAATGGGTTAGACTATTTGGATTCTATCAGAAAGAAATTAGCAAGCTGCAGATTAACTTTCCATGAACTTGCTTGGTTACCTGATTTAGTCTATGGTACATCCGACATAGGGCATGGCTGATAACTGCAGTGTAGCATATTTATTTATAATGAGCTACAGTCTGATACAAAAGGTTTTCGTACTTATATTTCCGTTGTTATAAATCCTTCTAGTGATGTGTAATGTTTGATAAACTGAAAATTTAAGCCCACGTTATTTATCCAAAGCTTTGATTTCTATGTGTACCCCAACTTTCCAATTTTGTTTTTGAGAAAAAAATGAGTGGGTGGTGCATGGGTAAATACACGACCATATCCGTGCCGTGGGGAAAAAACTGATGCAGTGAAATTTCTAAATCACATACATCATTGCTGTTTCAGAGCAAGTAATATAATCTTTTGAACAATAGTAAATATTACACTAACGCTTTTCATGACTTGTTGTCCATTATCAATATTCCTTGCATTGACCTTACTGGTGCAGTTATCTGCTGATATTAACACACATAAATTGGAGTATGAATATGGATTCCCAAATAAACTTTATTAGTTTTTGTGCTGAAAATATTTAATTATTATAGTCATACATTGATAACTTGACAGTGGAGTTCTCGCTGGTAGTACCTTAATGTTCAGCAGTTGTTAGTTTGAGTTATCAATACTGCTGATTTCAGCTATACCAGAAATCTTACCATTCTCATTTGGCGACAAGCCAGCGAATGCAGGTGACATGTCAGTGATACAGTGTGCTGTAGTGAAAGGAGACTTGCCTATGATAATTACATGGCTTTTCAATGGGGAAGAGATAAAACCAAGTCGGCAGGGTGTAACACTGTCAAAGATGAGCCAGAGAATTATCACACTTAGTATTGATGCAGTGGGAGCCAGGCATGGAGGCAACTATACTTGTGAGGCCCGCAATGCTGCGGGAATGGCCTCTGTTACTGCTGAGTTGAACGTCAATGGTAATGGAACATAATCTGTTGCAGCGTGCATTGTAAATACAAATATGTAAAGATTTCTTTGAATAGACAAATACAAATATGTTTATTAGAATTTTTTTCCTGTTTGCATTTTTTATGATTCCTACGTGTTCTTTTCATCTCATATTGTCTTGGTCCTTTTATCCCCATGATCTCCTTTTCAGTGCTAATTTTTCCCATATATTTCCTGTAGATTACTTTAATAACACATACCACGAGACTCGGGAAATTATATGGTTACATTGTGTAAATATAGATCTGTAGGTCATATGCTAGCTAGAATATTTACAATACTTTTGAATAATTGAAGATAGTGAAACTTAACGGTATTGTACGGTAGATGATGTTCGTCATTCAAACTACTTGCTGGGAAGTTGACAGCTAGGGACCAGATATCAGCTTCTAAAAGTTACTTTTTATGTTTATTGTATCGTTATGTTCAGCTGTTTTGCCTATTTTTGTAACATTTTCCATTGGTTTTGTTTGTTGTGGGATAGTTTGTGTTTGTCCACAGTTCTGCCTCAGATTGTGCCCTTTTCTTTCGGTGATGAGCCGGCAAATGCTGGTGATATGGCATTTGTACAGTGTGCAATTGTGAAAGGTGATTTGCCAGTCATTTTCTCTTGGACACTGAATGGAGCTGAGTTGATTCCTGGCTTCCAAGGTGTACTGATAATGCAGACTGGTAAACGAATTAGCACCCTGAGCATAGAAGCTGTCCGAGCAAGTCATAGTGGGGTTTACTCGTGTATCGCTAGCAATAGTGCTGGTTCTGTCAACCATACCACACATCTCGATGTGAATGGTAACAATGGTTACATTAATTATATTTAATTGCCCAAATGTATATGCTTTTTATTGAAGCAAATTCATTGTGCTTTAATTGGTATCAAAATAGTATATAATTAGTATTTTATTAGTGCTCAGTAATAATTATAAGATATACAGTAATCCTTTGTCAACCAAAGTTTCTTTAGCTACAGTTTCAATTATACTCGCACATTTGTTGAATGTTTTCCTCCTATGTGAGTAGAATAATTCTATTTTTTATTATTACCTTGTGTAAAATAATAGCCCTCTTTGGCCCTAGTTAGTTTAATATTTACAACACCATCAAATTTTATTATTTTTTCAGATGTGTAAAGTATTAAATAGTATGCTCCAAACTGGAGATAAGGGACATTATAACAGTTCTTTTACCCAGGAATTTGTTGCTTTTTCTGTTTTGCGCTAGCCCCTTTTTTTCAGATTTTTAAAACCTTTTTTAACATGCCTACAGTTAGCTTGTTGCTTGGGGCAGAGTTTAAAATGTAAAGTCTAGCGAATATTATAAGAAGGTGAAATTTTTCATTCATTATGATGTGGGGGATGCTGGGAAAATGGAAAAATGGGAATGATGGTGATAACAACTCGGTAGATGAATCGGGCAGGATGTGGGTGGCACGGTTAGAGGAATAGGCCGGCTAGCAGGGAGAGCTGAGACAAGATAGATGGTGGGAATGGGTAAACAGTGGAACCCCTCAGATGATAACGGTGATGATCCCAGGGTCGACAGGCTGACGACCTTGGAGCAGGCTACATTACCAGTTGGTTCTAGCTCCCTCCAAATATGAATTCTTTGGAGACCTGTCAGAGCCAGTCTCCACGCCACAACACACTCGGAATTGAAATACACAGAATGTCACTAGGTACACAATGAACAACTACTACTTCATTCAAATACGAGGATCTATTTATGTAATTTACTCACCATATGATGCAGTATAACTGGACTACGCTGAAGGCCAGTACCCGTGGAGCTGATCTGGAGCCTAAACCCCTCCAGTAGGTGACATGGAAAAATAGTGTGAGGCTAACTGTGGAAATTAAGGTATCAAACTAAGCCTCTGAACGCAGCGGCCGACAGGGGGTGAAGTGCCCTGAGTTAACAACAAGAAAATGGTTGTGGTAAATCAAATATGTAGACTATTGAAAACTAAAATGGTTTGAACAAAATGATGAAGGGCCCAGGGTGGACTGACACTTCCGTCTCCTCTGAGCATCTCGCACCGACTGACTCCAATGGTGGCCATCGACGCGAAGACAAGCCTGAGAGAGGGTGTAACTTCGCACGGTACAAACTAGTCCATACATATAAACACTGACATAAAAGATACAAAAGTTACATGGGACAAATCAGCACTGGAAATATAGTGAAAACATAGATAAAACATTATTATTGTTCAGAAACATCCTATGTGAGACAACTGTTCCCATATTATGTTATTATCCAGCAGAAGATTACGTACATAACACAGTTGACGAAACATAGAAGTAATTAGACAATGGCAATTGAAAATAATAGAAAAATATTTAAAAGACATTTCAAACATGAAAACAATAATACACTTAAATCGTATTTTTCGTGCGTCCAGGGCATTATTTTATTTATGTTACTTATTTAGCATCATGATTGAAAAACTAAAGCCATGAAACAAAACACTGAAATTACTAATAGCACAAAATAAAAACATGCACACCATTTACACACACAAAACCATGTCACACACGCTCCCACCCTCTTTGCTCGGCAATGGGCGGTGAGGGAATTTCCTTGGGATTATTCGGCAGATAGGCTAAGGGAAAGGTTGTGTGTTTGGACACGTGTCAATTAATTGAGAAAATTAAAATTTTTAACCAATGCCAGTGGAGGGGTTGTGAAAGGAATTAACTCCTTATTGGAGAAGCTGTGTAAATTAGCTACAGTATTTAATATAAGACTTGGCTCTAGTGGGCACTTCATGAGACCTGATTTTGTGTTTTTGTTAATAAAAGCAATAGTTATAAGCATTTTTTAACCTTCAAGCCTTCCTTTATAAACTAACAAATCTTCATTATGAGGTTTTAGTGCCGTATAATGATGAAATCACAAGGACGCAACAGGAGTGTAGCGAATGCCGCAACGCGAAAATAAAAGATGTTCGTCAATCAACACCAAGGTTTCTACAATGTCGGTGCGACAAAAAATCGTGGACTTAACGCAGATTCCGAATAGAACGTCTACCTTACTGATTTTATTTGCGTCTGAATTTAATTTTGTTCCCAAATGTTTGTGAAACCACTGAATTGGTAGTAAATTGTGTTTATTTAGTTTACAAGGGATTTTTGTTTGTTATTGTAAGCAAGGCAGATGTATAGTTGTGTCTGTATTTCCGTATGTGGGAATGTCAAAAATGTGTTACAAATAAATGGGAAAATAATAAATGATATGAAAGTGAATGGCTGTCGTACAGGAAGCTAGTATGTAGTGGCAAGAAATTTTTTTTATTATTATGCGTATTTTTCACGTGGCAGTCAAAGTAGCGTTAACAGTGACAAGAATTTTTAGTGTTACATCGTGCCTTTCGTGTTGCATCAGCTTCATCGTTGTGATTCCACCAAAATAGTATTACATATATTTGTGTAGCCATAAATTTGCAACAATAAACAATCATTGCATTTATTAAAATGTGTGCAGTATAATGTGGTTGCCTCGTAACCTAACCTAGATTTGATGGTTTAAGAGTTATAATGTAACAGCAGGTGAAAGAAGGTTAGACACACTGATATTTTTCTGTTAAATAATTATCTTAAGTGCCAGATTTGAAGAAGTAACTCAGATATTTTATTTATGTAATGTGTTGTGGAACTGTATTAAGTTACTGGCATCAGACCTATTGAATATAATTAAATCTTATGAACACATACAATAGTAGATCCAAAGGTGCTATCCAAATCAGATCAACAATTCTTGCTCAATAGTAACGGTCATCTTGCTAATGTTGTTAGATCTATTTTTTAATATGTATCAAAATTACAGTGGTAACCTAACCTTGCATTTTTCATAAATGCCTGTACACTTCCACAGTTTTTTTAAAAGCAGCCATTTTTACAAACATTTCCTCTGTGGTTTACGAGGGATTACTGTATTGCATGAACTTTAAAGTATAACTTTTGATATCTTACTTAAAATAATTTACAACAAATTGTTTAATTAAGTAAGTAAGTTTTATGGTTTATAAAACAAATGCACATTAAGTGACACAGCTTTACCTATTTTCTGTTCGTTGCGATTTACCTGTCTTACCTCCATCCTGATATATTTTCAGATGCAAAATAATGTTTTGTAGTACTTATATTAGAAGAAACTGTCAGTAGCCAATGCGCAGAGAGAGTTTTTTTTTAAATGGAGAAGTACAAAAGGCAGGATATCTATTCACATAAATAACAGCAGAGCAGAAAATTTAAACTATGTGACAAATACTGTTTTGAAATAACAGATTTATTTTGTTTTCCTGCAGTATAAAAGAAAAATTCTAACACATTGTTAATGTATAAATTAATTGAATTTTTTTCATTTATTTTATCTTTCAATTTTTGTATACTGTAGAACTAAGACACAGAATTTCTATAATACAAGAGCATTTCATTGCAGTGCTACCACACATAATCCCATTTGAGTTTGAAGGGGTGGCAAATGCGGGGGAAACTGTCCAACTAACTTGTCACGTAACAAAAGGTGACAAACCTCTCCATATTTCATGGAACTTTCATGGGGAGGCCCTATCATCCCACATGGGGATATCGACAGAAATGATTGGTGAGCGGGCAAACTTCTTGTCCATACCGTCTGTGAGCCCGGGACACAGGGGCACGTACACTTGTCTGGCTCGTAATCGTGCCGGCACTGCAACTCATGCAGCTGAGCTTCGTGTTAATGGTAACGTGCAGCCAACTGTGGGGCCATCTCACACTGCATGTCTTTAGCAAGCATGTCTTGTTTCGAGAGCGTAGGCATCAGCAAGACTAATAGACCAAATACTTTTAACTTGTAAACGTGTTTGGATGTTATTAGATGAACCCATTTTTGTTCTAATGAACTGTTCCAAGCATCAGTGTTCTAGTTTATTATAATTCTTGTACATTAGGCCATTATTCACTTGCAGTTTAATTTTTAATGGTTTCATGTAGTGTATTTCCTTTTGTTTGTTTGAAATATTTGTAACTAAACGTTATCTGAAACATCATTTCCTGTTGCCCTTTTCATGAGAAAGCATTTGATCTTAAATTATATTAATTCAAGTTACATCAGCAGAAGTGATGCTCCACTTTGTTTTTGCTTGAAATTTGTAAATTTTATTTTGTAAGTTTTTGAGAAGAAAAAGTAACCATACAGTTTGTCTTGGCAGGAATGGCTATTGTAAAGCAGTGCTAGGGAAACATCTTTAAGGAAAGTTGCATTTTATATATCATTGAAAATTTGAAAAACATTAATTTTACCATCCGTAGCATAGGTATTTTTTTTTAAGACTACAGAAAAATCTATATCAATACTGAAAATATATTTGTACAATTAATTGTAGTTTGACAAAATTGAAAATAAATAAATAAATAAATAATTTTGGTAAGCTATCTGTTTTAAATCTAAAGTAAATTGTTACGAGTAACTTTAGAATAATTGAAATGAGCCACATAAATATTTAAAGTATAATTTCATGGCAAGATTTGTTTTTCTGTTTAAATATAACAGTATTGCAAGTTGACACAAGATAGGTTAGTTGCGCAATGAATGAATTATAATTCAACGCCTTTTGGTTGTAAAAAAATTCACTAATTATATTTCCCAAAGCAGCATGCAACAGTGATTTACATTTGCAGGCTTAAATTTTCTAACATGAGCTATATGCAGGGCACATGATCTGTGTGTGTTAAAGAAGAGATGGAGAAGCAGGGAGTTGCTTACGTGGCCAGTCTTATCTTGCCAACAACTGTGGTCTGTGGATTCCAATAAAAACTTTCTCGACTCTTGTTAGAAGATAATGGCAGAAGAGAGAGGGAGAGAGTAGGGTGCAATGTTTTGTTCACCCATAAAAATGCTCTGCAGTTGACCTTCTAGCTACAAGCACTCCCTTCCTCTTTGCGCTTAAATTCTCACGCTTTCTGTCTCTCTGTCTTAAGCCATGCGTATACACCAAGTTTTCTCTCTTCTCCCTTTCATAAGCTCGCAGCTATCAGAGATAATATTTTACTGTCCTCCCCTCCCATACCTGCACAACCTCAGGGCCACATCCAGAAGGGAAAGTATGAGGACGCAGCTGGGCGGACTGTTAGAGAGAGAAGGTAAAAGCCGACGAATGATATTTACGTATTGCTTGCTTGAGATTACTAGCGAAAAGTAGAAAGTTCATATGAGCTGGTGCTACAAATAAAGGGGCGAAGCTCCTTCAAAAGCTACTAAAGAAAAAACTGAACTCCACATTAAAAAAAGAAGGGGAAGGGGGTTTGTGACAAGAAGAATGCTTCTTTTAGGTAGCTCCTTCCAATCACTGTTCTAAAGTCACGTTTTATGGTATTATAGTTGTCATATACGACAATGAACAATGGACATAGTTATTTTGAAATATTTTGATAGCTGAGAGTAATGGAAATGTTTATAATTTTGTGTACATACAACATTGCGCATTTCCCATCAAAACAGACATCACAACTTGAGAGAACAATCTTCGCATTTGTGTGCATGGGGTTTTTCTGTAGTGAGAAGGTGTTTAAGTGTAGAGTGATATAGTTACTTATTTATCATGCATTTTTTAGCAAATTGTATCTTCTCATGGTTTCATTGTATTTTTTTTCCTTACCTTTTTTTCAAAATCCTACTACTTTTTTGCTTCCACTGTTAATCATACATGAACTGTTACTGGAACCCTTTGTGTAGCAGTATAAATTATTTTACCTCAAAATTATAACTGCTTAGAAGTCAGAAGTTTAGGTTATCAACTAGCACTCTATATAGTTGAAATACCTATGCATTTTTTTGCATGTAAGAATGCTTTCTCGTACATATGTGCTTCTTAAAGCAATGTACACACATGTAATGTGTCAGATGTAGTTGAGTACAGTATGCGTTGTAGTGGCAAGTTAAAACTGTTGGTTGAAAGAGATAAGACGACCACAAACTGTTTACATTTTCTTGGAGACCAGAAAGTATCACATACAAGCTACAATTAATTGAAATGTATTTTGCACTTGGTTTAAATGAGAATGGCTGTTCATCTGAGTGATACGTATTACTGATTTTATCAACCAAAAAAATGTACTCTAAACACATCAATTGCATATAAGAAATTTATCCAAATATTTGGTGTTAACTTATAAATAACCAAATTCTAATACAAAACTTTTAAAAATATTTACCTTGCTGTAAATCCAACACAGAGTCAACTAAAACCAAATGAAATCAAATCAAATTACTTTACTGACTAATATTTACTTAATTGAAATGTTGATGCAGCAGTTATGAAATAAAACTTTCTGGTTAGAAAGTGCACTCATCATTACTATATTTTGTAGAAAATTTGAAATCTGAAAGAAGATTGGAAACTATATAGAATTTTAGTTTCTGTTGTTTTAAAGCCTGTAATAATATAATACAGTTAAGTTGCGTAAGCATGTTTTAGTTTTGCCGAACTAAATTTAACGTCTACAAAATTGTTTAAGGTCAATGAATTTGAACAGTAGTGTGTTAAACAAAGTGTTTACACTTCAGTTTAGAGTCAGACAAGATCATATAAATACCTGCTGGTAGCTGGAGTTGAAAATACTATTTTTAGTCACTTTGATCTTTGAAAAGAAAATTAAGAACTATCCAGAAACACTGATGCCAATGTTCGTAGGATACATTTAGAAAACAAAATAAAAACTCTCTGTTGGTAGTAAATGTCTCATACTATTCTCGTAGATGTTGTGCTTCACCCATATGGTGGATTAATAAAGAGCACTATTTATCTATAGTGTTTTCATGAAGCCGCAAATTGCTGATAGCTTGCAGTGTTAAAATTAAATAATTTGCCTCAGATGTGAACATCTCCCTCCTAGTCCTGAATACCTGTCATTTTGGCCTTACTCTTCTGGGTAAATAACTAATAACTATGCTTACATTAGGATGGTGGCTTGAAATTACATACATACAAAACTCAGCAACTATGCTCTGTTAAAAAATGCCATCATCAGTTATCTTTATACTAGCAAAACCAGTGGATGTCCTGTCAGCTCTGGCCAAGAAAAAAAAAATCCAAAAACTCAAGTAAAATAATAATCTTCAAACACCAAACAAAACCTTAAATGCCACAAAGTAATATAAAGAAAAATCTTAAAACTAAGAAAAAAATATCACAAATAAAATGATTTGGCATAGAGTAAAACCTCATTAACATGATCATATTTTATACAAAATTCTCATTAATACAAAATTTTCTTCTTCTGCCCTGGAGTGATATAAGAAATGAAATGCAAATTTGTACATTTAATAAAATATTAATCAGTTTTTATTGTATATACTCTAGAGTCCACTTGTAAAAAGACGTATTGGTAGTAAAAATGTCACAACCAATATCCTAAATTATACAGACAAAATGTTAACTTTTTAATACTGGAAGTCCGCCATTAACGTTGCTTCACGTAAGGTTGTTTAGCTGCTGCGTCATTCATACTTTGATACCCACTCTTATTTACTTATGTCTCGGCCATTGATTTGTTTGGCATTGTTTGAAATTTTATACAATTGCTCTGGTTTATCAGGTGTTGACTTGTCATGCACAGTTTATTTTGCACACTACTTGCACCCTTTTTCTATTTACCTTATTTTTTACAATTGTTTCCCCAATATTAATTGCTGTATTCCTCTTAAAAAAGATTTATATTTTTTGTCAGTAAAACATTGTTAGACATTATTTTTCAACATGCGAGACCATATAGTCAAATCTGGAACACCAAAAAACCTAAAATGGGGCATCAATTTGATGCTCTTTTACTGTATCAAAAAATACCATTTTTAACATGAGAATGATGCTAAATGTGTCCCTAATTGGTTTAAATTATTACTAAGGTCTTATTATAATTGCGAACTTGCATCTAGATAATCAGAGGTTTGATAATGTTTATTGTTTTCTACTTGTCAGTTAACAAGTTATCTTCGCTGTAAGATTATTATGAATAGTCACAAAGTAAACTGGGTAGAGTGAAATTTCAATTTAAGTTAAAAAGTGATGGGAAAGTGAATACTGCCTTAGCCATGAAGTTATTGATTTATGCTACGTATACTTTCTACCTTACTCTATTGTCTGGTTTGTGTGTTTCATGTCTTTGGTGAGAATTCTCTTCTTTTCTCAGTGCTTGTTATTTGTTGGCGGTTTGTGAAATGGTTACTGCCATTGCGTGTAGTTCATCCTCGGTTACATGTTCCATGTTTGTAGGTAACAATATTGCTGAAAAGCTAGGCATCTCTACAAATTTATGCTGAACAAGTTGCATTGTATCTACAAAGCTAGCTTTGAAATTTGCTGTGGAAAATTACGCTACGTAAACAAGCATCAAGCTTCTCGAAAATACGTAAGGTTGTATATACATGACCGCCATCTTAAAACCTTGAACAGCATTAGAGGCGTTGGTTGATAAAACCTGTTCATGTGATTTAAGAAAACCTACACTACTCCATCTCGATTTTATAAACTCCCAGAGTCTTGAACAAGCAGTAACTTCTTCAGACCGACTGGGACCGAAGCATTATACATATTAACACAAGTTTCACATTCTTAACATTTCTCTGATGCATATTTTTGAGAGCAAAAAAATAGTTTATTGCCATTATTTTTGCAGATAAATGTACAAGTGCCGATTTTAAAACTTGTCCAGAGAGATGCAAAGCAAATTTTAATACTTATTATAGAGTGCTGAACTTGAACCAAACATATGATAATCCTCATTCAATCATTTTCTTACTTTAACAACTGCTGAAAATACATTTGTATCAGATTACTGTGAAATCTATCACACAAAATGGTAAACAAAGCTTCAGTTTGTAAATGCTTTCCTGCAAAAGCTAGCATACATAATAAACAAAACACTAAAGCTAGGAAATTGATAATAGTTCTGTGGTTAACTGTATGCTGTGTTCTAAAACTTGACAAGATATGCTCCGTTCTTTTAATGAAAATATGTACAACAATGCTGTATAGGGAGATACTTATTGCTCCCCTAGAATGCTTTACATTAGACCTTTAAACTACAAACATCTCGTTCTCCTTTGTGCTCATTCACACTCTCTGTCCCATGCCATGATAGCACACATAAGTTAGCTCTCTCCTGTTTTTGGGCAGCTAGCCAAGATCATTATTTTTCTGTATTCTTCTATGTATCCTACCAACAATACCACATGGCTACACACAGAAGGAGAAGAATGGTGATGTAGCTGGACGGACTGGAGGAGAGGAGAGGGAAGACATCGACGAATGCCATTCTAATGTTGCTTGCTCGAGATTAGCATGAGGACTGAGGAAGTGCAAAAGTAGCTTGCTCATGTGAGCTGATATAACAAATTAAGGACCTCATCTCCTACAAAAACTTATAAACAAAATAGAACTACATTCCACGTTAAGTTCTGAAAAAGTATATGTTGCAAGGAGCTTCCTACGTCGAGCCAGGTCCTTCCAGCCTGTGCATATTTGCATATTAAATTTGTTTAGATTATATGTAGTACGTGAGTTGTATCAGCAGATAAGAAGGATGTTAATAATTAGCAATGCTGTAATGAAGCTTTCTATTGTGCATGTCCTCAGTTCTGCCTCATATAATACCTTTCTCGCTGGATGAAGATGTAAACACAGGGGAGAGCATCCAGTTAAATTGTCATGTCTCGAAGGGAGACAAACCTCTCTCTATTACGTGGAACTTCCACGGGCGTGAGTTGTCGTCCCACCTTGGCATCAGCACGACCAAGATTGGTGATCGCACTAGCCTCTTGTCTATATCATCAGCAATGGCTGGCCACAGCGGCAACTACACTTGTACTGCCCAGAATCCAGCTGGAGCCGCCAGTTACTCAGCAACTGTTCATGTTAACGGCATGTAGATTTTGTATTACTCGGGAGGTGGTTTCTTTAACCATGATTTTTGCAAGTTTTTGCTTTGAAAATTTTTCAGAGTTAAAAGAATTAGTTTTGGTATTTTCTGTATCGTGTTTAGTGTTTATGTTTATTGAAATAAATAACATGTATTATTTGCTAACTTGCATTATCATAATAATCAGTTTCTTTGCCTGCATTTTTGGTTAGAATATTAGTAGGTAGGTTTTTAAATTGTTGAAGTTTACTGGTGGGGTATTAATGAACTTGTGTGCTGTCTCATTCTAAAATGTGCAACCTTTATTTTTCTTCTTTAACCTCTCCTGTTATTCTACGTGCTAATTACCATAAACTGTCCATGTCACATTTTCCATCTATTCACCAACTTCATGGTAACTATTTAATCAAATTTGTAAGTTGTGTGGGTTGTTCATGAATATACCACCTATGTTTAAAATATTTCCATTTATTTATGATTGGGTATTCAAGAATTCTAGTAGTTAAACAGTATAATTGCAACTACTGCGGCTGATTTTGAATCAAAATGCATTTTTGTTCATCATTCTCAAAATTGCATGAATGATTCTGAGCGATCACCCTTAATTAGGGGGTTGTCCTGAAGGAGGTGGAAGCTCTTAAAGGGCTTTCTATTATAAGTAATTAAGATGATTCCCGAGTTCAGGTTGTGTTTTGGGGTATTCAGAGGGTTTCTCCTTGGTTTTCCCGAGGTCTCGAGGATCTCAACTCGGGTGATTAATAGTGGAAGCCCCAGTTGTCGGTGCCGGCGCATTCCCTTTCCTCTTCGGACCTCCCACTCCACTGGCCATGGAAGGGTAGGCCCGGGAGGGGAGGGGGTGGTCTGGTTCCGTCGACTGGTGGTAGTGGCGCGCGCGTCGGCAAGCTGAGCTGGCGGCCGCTCGAGCAAGAGAGCTCACTCTTGTGTCTGGCGTGGACGAGGAGTGGTTTAGGCTGGGGAGTCCTCCTCACAGTGTGAAATGGCGGTTTAACGAGTGCCGCCGGATAGTATCCGGGACTTCCTGTGGGCTTTCTGCACCGCTTGGTAAAGTGGGCAGGAGCATTACCAAGGGACATTGCTGCTTGTGTGGTGAGTCCACTTAAGCTGACGGCGGAACATCAAGATATGGGTGAGTCTCCCCCGACTGTTTCTGTGCCGTTGCATTTATCGCCTTGAAGGTCCATTGAACTTGGGCAAATGGCAAAGATTTAGCTTCCCTTAATGTCAAGCGGGACCTTAAGCGAGACCGGGAGAGCCGAGTAACAGCAAATGCTAATGTGCCTGGATTTGCACAGGCCGATGAGCTTGTGAAAATTTAATGTCGCCCTCGGAAAAGGATATTGTCTAAATTGTGTAAATTAGAACTGTGCGCACTTTGCACGAAGCCCTATTGGATGTATGCATTGCATTGTAAAGTCTTGTAAATTTGAAAAGTACCTGAATATATTGGTGATTAGTGATTTTGCCCGAGTTTTCTTTGTTCAAGAATGTTGTTGACAAACCTTGCAGCCTACATCTTTGAGAATAGGTAGGAGTTTTGCTCGAGTCTTGCCCTGTTTGTGCGAGCTTATCCGTGGGGTTAAGCCTTCTGAGTGTTTGTTTATTAAGGCCTTCAGCCCGATAACGTAAATTGGGCCATTTATCGGCTCAATTCTGTTGTTTATTCTGCTTCAATAAGTGGTAAACTCTGTTTCACGTAACTTTAATGATATTTGAGGTATTTGAGGGCATCATGTTTTAAGTGTTGTAGATGTGTGATACTATGTTAGTTGACATTTTTTCTTATAAAATTAACCTGAGATCTATTCCACTATATGTACTTGTACTATAAATTTTGTCTTCCATTGTAACACACATTATAAAATATTAACAGTGATTGCCGTAAGAAACCGTCAAAATTTACTGAAGTTATATGAAACAGAGTTTAATAATAATTCTGTTGTAGTTACCAGCATGAAAAATATGATTGTGTTTGTGATACATGCATAATCTTTATTAATACTATTTACAAACTTTGACCTCAGCACAGGTCAGAACTTAACTTCTAGTTATTATTTCTTGATATAAAGTAAAGTCAGAATCTCAACTACTATGAAAGCCTACTATCAGCAGTGACAGTTTAATAATGCAAGATGTCCAACGTTCACGTATGTATAATTTTTAGCAACAAACCGTAAATGAACATTGTGTCAAATATTTGCACAAAAATGTACTGAATTTTCCTTCTCCGTATTTCCTTTCCTGAGTCTGAGGAAGGCATGTAATGCTCAGCTAGTTGTGTAAGCCAAATAGGTTAATTTATGCCATGGTGAAGTGTGATAATGTTGCGAACAGTGGAGCATAGGTGACTGTGCAGGCGAGACTGATTGTTGATGCACAGAACACCAGTGTACGTGCTAATAACAGTGGAGTTATAAAAGTATCACAGCAGAGCATATTCCTTTCAACGCACTGTTGTCAAAAAATCAGCAGACCTCAAAATTTTCACACAGTCACTCTTCTTCCAAAAGAATACACAATATTAACAAATAGAATGATAAGTTATAACAGTTTGTCAATAGAAAAATGAGTCTTCCAATCATTATGCCGTTAATCACTTCACAATGAGGAAAAATGTTATTAGATAAAACTAGTTACGCCACTTTTTCTGAACCAAGATAAGTTTAACTGAATTGTTTTGCCATGGTTTGTTTCCTCCAAACCACACTATCAGTCATTGTAACTTCTACTGATTAGCAGTACATATGAAAATGACGTGACTATGTTGAGATATCAGTTGTGTATTTAAAATTAGTTTACCAAATTTAATATAATGGACATAATCCAATAACAATAGAAAATGATTGTTTATTCTTAAACATGGATGAAACAAACACAACGTTGTTTTGTCTCTCAATTGTTTTCCTTCAGCTGTTATTGTTTTGCAACATTTTCTCACACACTTCCTACTAGTTTCTCTGTATAAAACGCAGTCATGACACTCCAAGAGCCTTGTCTGTGAAATCTGCCAGCATTCAGCCATCTTACTTATTATCAAAACCTTATCCTGTTGTGTGTATAAACCTCCCAAAGTGGCCCTCTGCCATTCGTGAAAGCATACTGTCCACGCACCGGCTCCGAGTCCCTGGTGTGAATGCATTTTTGTCCTACTAAACTACATGAAGCCTGCATCTATGAAATTGCAAATGTGCCAAAGCTTAAGACATTATTGTGAATAGCATGTGCGTCAGCATTCTACAGACGTCGTAACGTCTATATCTATAGGGACGAAAAACACTTACACGTGAGATTGTGCACGGACTGTATCTTTGGGCTATTGTGGCCAATCAAGATCTGTTTGATAACATGTTTTATGCATGTATTTTTCTTGAAAATATTATTTGCACGTGTAGTTGTCCATGAACTATAGAGACAATCTCCAGGCAGTTATTTACTTAATTTTCTCAATTTCTAGAGAACATTAATCCTGATAGAAAAGTTCGGTCATCCTGAATGATTGTGTATTGATGAATTCTTGTATCAGGTCAATAAGTTTTTTGTACTCTGACGCTGTAAGACAACTATATGAGTGGACCCAAAAAAACATCAAGGGGTGGATTTAAGTTTTTTTAGCTATCCATGGAAAGGTTAAAGAGACACCCAGAACAGCCTGGGTGACCAATGTCATAAAGTTGTGCTGGTCGGAGGTAGAGGTACTGTTCAAATATGTATTTAACTTCTTTTTTATCACTGTATAGCTTTACGGAAAATGTGATTATTAGTAGTGTGTCAGATGTGTATCAAGTGTTTTCATACGCGCACAGGAATTTATGTTTTGAATTTTATTCCTGTCCTCAAGAAGGTCTGTAAGTTGTTAATGTCGGTTATCAATACTGCTGATTTCAGCTATACCAGAAATCTTACCATTCTCATTTGGCGACAGGCCAGCGAATGCAGGTGACATGTCAGTGATACAATGTGCTATAGTGAAAGGAGACTTGCCAGTGATAATCACGTGGCTTTTCAATGGGGAGGAAATCAGACCAAGTCAGCAGGGTGTAACACTGTCAAATACGAGCCAGAGAATTATAACACTGAGTATCGAGGCAGTCGGAGCTAGGCATGGTGGCAACTACACCTGTGAGGCCCGCAATGCTGCGGGAATGGCCTCTGTTACTGCCGAGTTGAACGTCAACGGTAATTGAACATAATTTGTTGCAGTAGAAATTGTGCATTCTCAAGTACCTGTTCCGTGAGCTAAGGTGCACAGATAATGTATTTTAATTTTAGTCATTGTGTTTTTATTTTTTTTTTATTCCTGTATGTGATGTTTTCTCCCCACATTACTGTTTTCCTTTTCTAATACATTCTTTTTAAATTCTAAATGCTTCCGTACATTTCTGCAGGTTGCGTTAAAAAACTTGGTTTTCTAGATTTGTGAAATTGTGTACCGGTACTGAGACTGTGTGCAATTTAAATGATTATGTTTGTGTTGTCAGGAACACTTCTGGGGTTAAAAAAAAATTGCTAGTATTATCATTACTTCAGATTATTGTGCAAAAGGTTTAACTTGTCATATTGTTCTGTTCAGAATGGAGGGATGGGGACTTGAATACCTCAGCTTCCTGAAGAAATATTTTGTTGCTTGTTGACATTCCTGTTCACATATCATGCATGTCCACTGTAATACATTTTGGTGTTTTGTTTGTTGTGGGATAGTTTGTGTTTGTCCACAGTTCTGCCTCAGATTGTGCCCTTTTCTTTCGGTGATGAGCCGGCAAATGCTGGTGATATGGCATTTGTACAGTGTGCAATAGTGAAAGGTGATTTGCCAGTCACTTTCTCTTGGACACTGAATGGTGCTGAGTTGATTCCTGGCTTCCAAGGTGTTCTGATCGTACAGACTAGTAAACGGATTAGCACCCTGAGCATAGAAGCTGTCCGAGCAAGTCATAGTGGTGTTTACTCGTGTATCGCTAGCAATAGTGCTGGTTCCGTCAACCATACCACACATCTCGATGTGAATGGTAACAATGGTTACATTAACTACATTTAAATTGCCATATTTTATTGCGCTTTTCATTGAAACAATGATTTAATTATGCTTTTATTGAAATACAGACATGTTTACAATTAGTATTGTATTAGTGTTCACTGAATAGTAATGAAAAATATGTGCATGGAGTATAAAATGTAATTTGCTATATCTTAGTCACCAAAACAAACTTTTTTGCTTCATTAAGAGAGTTTTCTATTTGATAATCAACCACATATGACACATTTTTCTCTGTTTTCTGTTTAGTGCAATTAACTTGCCTTACCTTAACCCTAACATATTTTCTGTTGCAATAACTTTTAGCATTATGATTGATCAAAAGAGTCTGATATTAGAAGTTTCTTTGCTTTTAAATAATGTTGGAGAAGGCGGAGCTTCTCTATTAACCTAAATAACAGCAGGGCAGTAACCACAAACTGTATTATAAATATTGTTTAGTCGTAATAGATTTGTTAAATTTTCCTGTTTTAGTTTCTACCAAATGTTATTGTAACATGTTATTGTATAAGAAGAATTTAATTTTTTCATTAATTTAGTTTTTTTGTATCCTTTTTACTAATGAAATTATGACATGGAAACAACATATTATTACAAGAGCATTTCATTGCAGTGCTACCGCACATAATCCCATTTGAATTTGAAGGGGTGGCAAATGCGGGGGAAACTGTCCAACTAACTTGTCACGTGACTAAAGGTGACAAACCTCTCCATATTTCATGGAACTTTCATGGGGAGGCCCTATCATCCCATATGGGAATATCGACAGAAATGTTTGGTGAGCGGGCAAACTTCTTGTCCATACCATCTGTGAGCCCAGGACACAGGGGCACATACACGTGTCTGGCTCGTAATCGTGCCGGCACTGCAACTCATGCAGCTGAGCTTCGTGTTAATGGTAACAAGTGCAGCCAACTGTGGGGCCATCTATCACACTGCATGTCTTTATCAAGCATGTCATGTTTCCAGAGCGTAGGCATCAGCAAGACTAATAGACCAAACACTTTTAACTTGTAAAAGTGTTTGGATATTATTACATAAACCCTTTTTGTTCTAATGAACTATTCCAAGCATCAGTGTTTTAGTTTATTATTATTATTGTACATTAGGCCGTTATTTACTTGCAGTTTAATTTTCAATGGTTTCATGTAGTGTATTTCCTTTTGTTTGTTTGAAATATTTGTAACTAAACATTATCTGAAATATTATTTCCTGTTATTTGTGTTATGGGAAAGCAACTTGTTCTGAAATACCTAGTATTTATTCAAAATACATCAGCAAAAGTGATGCTCCAATTATTGTTTCTTGAAATTCAAACTTTCTGATTTAACTTACCTTTGAAAAATAGTAACGAAACTGGTTTGCATTTATAGGAAATCCTTAGAAATATTTGTAGTACAAATTATTATTGATGATGGTATCTACAATGAATTACTGGCTTGGTTATCTTGGAGTATTGGGACATAATAAGAAAGTGGGCAGTTCTTAATCTTATATACAGAGTATATATCGATAATGGTGTAACACTGTTTAAACAACATTGGCAAAACTGTTCTGTTTTGAATATGACGTTAGACTGTAGTATCGAATTTTCTGTTGTGAATATCAAAAGTCATTCAAGTGTACTTCGAAATAACAAGTAATATTTGTCGGTAATCAGTAGTGTTGAGTTAACATTTTTTACTATTTGTTTATAGTTATTTTGCAAATCAACTAATGTTCTTGAACAGACCTTGTTGGTTCGACCGCCAAGTTTTGACGATGCACGAGACATTTTGGACATGTCAATTATCAGCAACTAATAAATTGATATGTTTGTATATTCTCCTTAGCTACGTTTGGAACATTTCACGTCAATAGAAACTCTTACGTACTACCTTGTAATCCAGTAATCCACTTGTAATAGTTTGGAACATTCTACGATGCAACTTGTAAACATGACATTTCATTGCCATAGACTTGTTCTGAACTAAACAGAATCACAGGTGCAGACAGTCCAACTAACTTTGTGCTACACTAGTGCACTCAAGTGACCAGCGCCGTACGTCAGGAAATTTTTCTTTGTTTTAATGTAATTATATTTCTTGTCTACGTCTGAAACTAACAAACTGAAATAATATGTAATTAATTTTCTACACACAGAGTTTTATAAATACTATATTCAGCTTTCATAATGTATTTTCTGGTTTAGTGTGGATAACTATTTCATTGTAATTTTAACTTGTTGCTGTTGCTCCACCATGTTGGGCAACCTATATTTTGTAAGTTAAAAGCATTATACCTCTTTAGTGGCTCTATTGCTGGTAGTTTCTGTTTGTGGGGAAAATGTTTAGTTTTGAAGTTACGAAGGTTCAGTTTATCGAGGATACTCTGACTATGACGGAATGTCGTAAGAATTTCACCGATTACTGCAGAAATAAAGAGAACAACTTATATTAGATGATCATTCTTAAAATATTATACACACTAGACAAGATAAATACGTATGTGTGTAGATGCGTGTGTGCACACTGCATATGTGTATGTGTGCGGTTTGTGGAGAATATATGAATGGTTTTGTTTGCAACATTGATCAACTATGTGTGTGTGTGTGTGTGTGGGTGTGTGTGGGTGGGGGTGCGCGCGTATGTAAGGGGATAATGAAATGTTTATGTTTGCAGCAAGTGAGCAGGCCATGTAGGTAAAAAAAAAAAAACAAGCAGCATACATAAAAGAGTGTTGCAGACAAGACGAAGATGATTGTAGTTATTGTTTCATGTTTGGTTTAACCATAAAATGTTATGGCCTAGTCATGTGTTACACCGTTTAACGCTTGACAACAAATGATCATAATTGTGACCAGTAGTGGATACATAAGCAAGATTTCCGAATCACTGCCGCATATTTGTAAGTTTGTGAATGCAACTTCTAGTGTAGAAACAACCCCATATCCGTAACTAATGGGCACACAATTTTTAAAAGTTAAAAATTTGGTATTTTATGTTTATTGGACAAAAAGGAGTAAAATGGACTGTAAACGAGAACATCGGTACAAGCAGGCTCAATGCTATCAAGAATGAAGACGCCAAAGAGACATGCGAAAAAGTGAAGACTCATGATTGTGTTGGTGATTGCCATATTATGTTCTGGAATGTTACTAAGCAACTTGTTCAAGGTGAAAAATACAATCTTACAGCTGCTGGAACTTCAAGTCGACTTCAAGCAGGTTTGATAATTTAGTACGGAAGCTGGAGGCGATAGTTTCAAAACTTGAACCAGGCGATATTGTATGCCACTTGTTATTAACCGTTCCAGATACATATATGAAAATTTAATCACTGTGTTGGAAATCTTAGACACTGATTTAACTTTGGACTGAGTAAAATCTAGGCGATTAGATGCAGAACTTAAATCAAACCACATGCTTGCAACAGAAATAGACAGAAGCTCATTTAGCATTAGGTTTTACGATAAACTTAGGAAGTGAGTGTGGGGAACCGGGACATTTTCGTAAATTTCCCCCAAGCGAGCTGGAGCTGGAGTTGGATATAGAGGCTATAGTGAAATTTTCAACAACCTTGGTGGCTGTGGCAGAGGAGGTTATGGACGATATACAAGTTGTGGGCACGGCAGTCGAAGTGGGTAAGTCGTGTACAAACAACTACTTCTGTCAGGAATATGAAGAGTGTTCATATGAAGTGATTTTGTAGTAACAATCTATGAAACACTGATGTTCATTGAAGGAAAGAACACAGTCCAGTTTGTTCTTGATTCGGGAAGCACAAATCAGTTAGTTAGCAGGAGTTTAAAAAATGTTATGTCTGAAATTAAGGACCTCAATGGTCTGTAAGGATCAAGGTAGCAAATGGAGGTGAGTTGGTTGCAGAAAAGTTGGGAACTCTTAGAGTATATAAAGATGACCTGGCAATAAAGTTGGAAGAGCTAATAGTTCCAGATATAGCACTAAATCTCTTGTAAATTTCAAAGATTGTAACATCGGGAAAGAAAGTGTTTTTTTCATAAGAACTATGCAGAGATAGTAAATAAGTGTCTAAACTTTCAGGCTTCTCTAGCAGGGAAATTCTATGCAACTAACTTATCACTGTGCAACACAGAACAGTGTACTGGAAGATTTGTGGCACCGAAGACTTGGTCACTTAAATAGAAACGGCCTGAAAGTAATGTATTCACGTAGTTAAAATGTGTGACTCATGTTGCCAAGGGCAGACAGAGAGACAACCATTTCCCTATGTAGAAAAACCATGGTCTGAAAGAAGAGAACTCCTACATACAGATGTGTGTGGACCAATAAACCCCCTACTATAAATGGTAACATGTATTTCCAAATGATCGTAGATAACCAGCTGTCATTTTACATCTGCTTACAAATAAGTCAGAGGCAACAGAAAACCTGAAAAACAATATCAATATATTACAATCTCAGCTAGAAGCTGTCTGTCAAATGCATTGTGACATTTTGGCGGTGAGTTTACATGCACAGACTTAATATCTTTCTGGAGTACATTGCAACAGGGTGTGCAGATGGATGAAGGCTACTGAACAAAGTGGAAGCTTGTTTATCAATCAATACAAAATTGCCAAGCTTCTATGGGGTGAAGCAATTAGAACAGTTGCTTATCAGACTAACCAGTCTTCCACAACAGCATTCAGTGAAAACATTCCAGTCTCTATATACCATGGTAAGTTTGAATTATCAAAGTTGAAAGTTTTTGGGGAAGGCTTGGGCTGTGGGGTTGCCATAAAAAGGAGAACTGGACACGAGAGCGAAACCGTGAGGAGGGTAGGTTATAGCCTAAATGGGTTCAGGCTGTGCAATCCAGTCAACAGCATGTATAAGTCTCCTGTGATGTTATCTTTGATGAGGCAGATGCAACCTTTTTGAAAAATAACCCTGTTAAACCAAATCCAATGGAAATTGTGGAAGAAGTCGCTGAAAGAGAAAAAGAAGAAACCTCAGACCTAGACAACAGTGACATCTTTAGAGGACTTGACAATGAAACAACCGAGATTAGCAGTAATAAAAAAAATCCAAAAAGAAACACGTCTTCCCCAGGTAAGGTGAGCATTGTATGAGAAAGACCAAGAAGGAGCACATCTCTGGAGACATTGATCAACTATGTGTGTGGTTGTGTGTAGTATATTAGAATGTTTACGTTGGCAACAAGGGAACAGACCATGTAGTTATTAAAAAAAAGCAGCATGCTTAAAGGAGAGTTACAGACAAGACAAATTTGAGTGTAATTAATGTTTTATATTTTATTTTACTAAAAAATAGTTTGTATTTGTGAATGTGTGTATATTTGTGTGTGTGTACATGTATGCATATCTGTATACCTTCAGAAATATTCATGGAGATTTGCAGGGCTTAAAATTACACTTGTTTTAATACATCTCATCACATTAGGAATTTAAATATTCTGAGTCGGTTCAAAGTGTTTTCTGTATTTTGATAGATCACACTACTAATGTTTTAGGAACATAATGTCAGAACAGAAACGTAATTTCCTCTCATTGACTTTGAATCATTTTCAGCATCTTACCTGTCTCTAGGACAGAAACGTATTGTAGAATTCTTTCTATCTAGTCCGTAGAGAGTGTACGTCTACTTGTTTCATTGACAGGAACAGATGTTTTTGTTGGTTTCCGATTGCAGTGATGTCTTGTACTGACAGTTTTCCTGGCTGCATTCTGCCTTCATTAAAGAAATTGGATATCAACCAAAGGGAATAATCCTTCCACAAAACACAGCTTAGCTATGTGCCACAATGTCAGCTACTAAAAAAGACTCAAGTAGCAATAAATTTATTTAATTTTAACCTGTTTATTTGAATTTTTCAACTATCAGCATAATTTTTATTTAGAAGAACTGTTTGTTTTTGATGGTGTGGTTAGTGTTTTGCCATTACAGGGTGAAAATAAAGAAAGCTACTGCACTAATGAACAGCATTATACAGTGTTAATGGTATTCATGTTCATATTTTGCACAGCAGTAAGGACAATTTAATAATTTCCTCAGGGAGAAAAAGTAACTTTAAAGCCTTGCAGAGAATTTCAGACTCTTGAAGTGGCTTTGCAGTCATTAGATGTGGTAGTATAGTTAAGTTGTTGGTAAATAAATGTTGTGATAATTAGAGTTACTGCAGTGAAACCTCTGTATTGTGCGTGTCTTTAGTTCTGCCTCATATAATACCCTTCTCACTGGATGAAGATGTAAACACAGGGGAGAGCATTCAGTTAACTTGTCATGTCTCGAAAGGAGACAAACCTCTCTCTATTACGTGGAACTTCCACGGGCGTGAGTTGTCGTCCCACCTTGGCATCAGCACGACCAAGATTGGTGATCGCACTAGCCTCTTGTCTATATCGTCAGCAATGGCTGGCCACAGCGGCAACTACACTTGTACTGCTCAGAATCCAGCTGGAACTGTCAGTTACTCAGCAACTGTTCACGTTAACGGCATGTAGATTTTGTGTTACTTGGGAGGTGGTTTCTTTAACCATCTTTCTGAATTCGAAAATGCTTCACACTTAAAAATTTTACGCATTTTTCTAAATGAGATTTGTTTGTCTTGTTTATTTAAGTGTATTGACTTTTTTTGTTGGTTAGCTTAAATTATTGTTGTTAGGACAGGTTTAATTGCCTGCAGTTTTTGGTTAGAATGTTAGTAAGTTTTAAATGTTTGTCATCCATATGGGATGCAAATACATTTGTATGTTGCATCACTTTAAAATGTGTGATTCCTCTGTCATTTATTGCCTGTAGATTTATTTATATTAGATGGACAGTTATGTTAGGTTTCCATTACTCGGTTGTCCATGTTTTAGATTTTAATTCTTTTATGTATTGGCTTATTGTGGTATTGTATTTATTTAACACCTGACCAGATATAGTTATTATTCACTGTAAACAATCCTGCTCTGACCTTCAACAGCTAACTCTAAACTACAGGGAAATACACATCACTATGTTATTGCTGTTATTAAAATAATATGATAATGTCTCTGGTCCATCATCATATTTTTTAATAATACTTTGACTATTGCCTCAGTATATATTTATGTATATACTGACTTATATTATTATTTGTTTATTTAATATCAGAATCGCAACCACTACAGCACTAGCAGTAGCAATTCAAAGACAAATTTAATGTTTATTTATAAACTACGAATTCAAAATTGGCCTACTGCATTACATACATTCACTAGACAGTAAAATTGTGATTTTGATATTAGATCACAACAGAAAATCATTGTGAAGTGTAGACACAATCGTTCATCAAACACTAGGAGAGTGGGGTACTTTCAGCAGTGGGGTACTTTCAGCATAGTTTGTTATTACCTTGATTTGAATGTTTCATGTTAGTATAACCTTTTGTATATTTGACAACACGTCTGACAAACAAATGCAGGCTAGTTTAGTTGAGTAATATAAATGTTTATGGTTTGGTTTTTTGTTGGATTAACATTGATGGTAAAAGGTAATAAAATCAATGTTGTTGTAAATTATTTTTGTAGTAGTTTTTTAGACAAAGCAGTTAATAATTTTTAAGCAGTCAATTGAAATCTTTGTGCAATACAAAAAAAAATTGTGATCATGTTAAACACAACAGGTTAGGGCTGATGAATTTATAAGTTGGTTTGTGTATGGGGCACATTCAGCATGTATTGATGGGGTACTTTCGGCATGCTGATTGTACCCCATGGGGTACTTTCAGCGTGCTGGCTGCGGTCCATGGACCATATTAGTATTGGATAAATTATATGGAGATGAAAATTGTATGTTTTAGATTACAAGAACCCATAGAGCAGAAATAAGCAAAGACAGCATCAAAAGAGCCTTAATTAATGTCTTCAACAATACTAGGAGCATCAGAAATGCAGCAGAAGTGTACCATCTCAAGCGTCATAACGCTTCAAAGCAGAATTAAAAAAATTCTTGGGAAAATGTGCAAGGAAGATTTCCTCATAAAATGCAATAATGAAGACTCTGGACAAGAGAGTGAAGAAAGTGTTATAGAATTTAGTAGCAAATATGCTGCAAGACAGATTTCCACAACTAAGGAAGAAGAACTACTCGCAACCTACGTAAAAAATTGTGCTGATTTGAACTATGGTCTTAGCTACAAGCATGTTCGGCAGCTTGCCTTCGAATATGGTTTCAGAACAAATGGCAGGTTTGGATTGGATTAGGGGATTTTTATGTCGACAAAAGAATTTATCGTTGAGAAAACCCAAGAGCACCAGCTTTTCCCGAGCATCAGGATTTAACAAGAATGCAGTAGATAGTTTCTTTCAGAATTATGTAGATGTTTTGCAGAAACACAATTTCCCTCCTAGTCGGATATTCAATTTAGATGAATTTGGGGTTACAACAGTTTTGAAACCAACAAAAATTGTGGCTGAAAAGGGTTAAAAAAAAAAAAAAAAAAAAAAAAAAAAAAAAAAAAAAAAAAAAAAAAAAAAAAAAAAAAAAAAAAAAAAAAAAAAAAAAAAAAAAAAAAAAAAAAAAAAAAAAAAAAAAAAAAAAAAAAAAAAATTGGGATTGCTGCATCTTCCGAAAGGGGGGAACTAGTAACCTTTGTAGGAATTGTTAATGCGTCAGGTGGGTTTTTGCCACCAGTCTATGTATATCCAAGGCTAAGGCATCCTGAAGATTATTTGGTGGGTGGATTTTCTGAAAGTCTTGCCCTTGGTAGTAAAAGTGGTTGGATGAGTAGTGACTTATTTCCACAAGTTTTGAAACACATCGTCAAACATGTCAAAACATCAAAGGAAAACAAACTATTACTTTTATTGGACAACCATAATTCTCATGTGAGTTTAGAGGCAATCAACTATTGTAGAGAAAATGGTATTGTTCTTCTATCATTTCCACCCCATACCACACACCGTCTCCAGCCGCTGGATGTTGGTGTGTATTTCCCTTTCAAAACATGTTGTTCACAGGCATTTCATGTTCACATTCTTTCAAACCTCGGGAGAAAGATAACAATTTCAGACGTAGCTCGGCTAATAAAGACAGTAGTCTTAGCTGCATTCACTCCTTCTAACATTGCACATTCATATGAGAAAACAGGTTTGTGGCTTGTGAATACACAAATATGTATTTACAAAAAGTGATTTCATAGCTAGTTCAATTTTCTCCAGTGGTTGCTCTGATACTGTTCAGTCCGATCCACCAACCTCATTATCATGTATGACTAGCACCAGTTGCTCTGATAGTGTTCAATCCCAGCCATCAACTTCATCGTCGTGTCAGCCTACAACAGGACTCTTAACCAAACACAATGATGTAGTTAGCCCTGAACATTTGCGACTTTACCGTAAAGCTCCACAATCAGTGAAGAGAAACACACAGCGAAATGCTGGAAAGTCAAGAGAGTACACTGACACACCAGAAAAAAACAGAATGGAGGAATAGGATAAAAGAAGGAACAACAACAATAAAAAAAAGAAGCACTCAGTTAGTTGTAAAAAACTTTTTCCTAAAAACAAAGTGGCGAAAATGAAATAACTCATTCAACGTCTAATTCTGATACCAATGAAGACAAAAGTGATGAAGAACTGCCTTTGCCATCCTGGAGTGAAATTGATACAATTGACATTGTTAACTTCCTTCTTGTGAAATTCGCAACTAAGAAAAAGTGTGTTCATTATGTTGGCCAGGTGATGACAATTGGCTCTTCTGAATTCACGGTTCAATTTCTGCGCAGAAAAGGCTCATCCAGCTATTTTCAAGATGAAAGTGAAGTGGGAATTTGTGACATTGTAACTAAACTACCAAAGCCTATTGCAAAAGGAACTGCACGTACATCTGACATTTTATATTTTCCTTTTGCATTTTTACCATTGGTTGTTCTCTAATTGAATAAAAATAAAAACACTTATAATGCATGTTTCATTTTTGTATATATTTTGTAAAATTGCTAATGGAAGCTACGTACCTAAATATGTACTCAAATGTTCCTAAATTATAGGTGCCAAATCTACCCCATGCTAATGACGAAACTACCCCACTGGTTGGGCAGATATGGCAATGTGTAGTGATAATTTCAAGTGCTTGGATTCATATCTTTAGATAAGTGTAGAACTGAGACAGTGGTTATATTACTGTGCCATAGAATTACATTCATAAAAAAATATAGTAATAGATTTGTCAACTTCAATAAAACCAGGAAAAAATAATTTTTTTACTCAAATATGCCGAAAGTGCCCCACTCTCCCTACCTATTTTCTTTTTCTCGTTCTCAATCTATTTCTTTTAATTTCTGTTGTATACTAATTACTTTGCACTCTTGTATTTTTTTATAAAGCCAAAATTATGATACCCTAAGTGACTGTGAATTCTACTAGCATTCAGCCTTATTATGCCTAAAATATTATGCTATTTATCTGTGTGAACAAGGTCACTCCAAGGTAAATTTGTCGTCTGGACAAGGTGGCGTAAATAGTGTTTTGATGTCATTACTCTCGTACTTGTTTATACCTTCACATCTCTGTCTGCAAGTATCTGTACACGGATTTACGGAAGTAGCTTCTCTATAGTGTAACCACATGCCGTACTTTAAGTAACTGCCTTTGCTAAATGTTGTCTTGGTGCATTCTCTATAAATACAACATTTTTGACCATGGTTTGATATCCACCTGTGATTCAGTGCCCAATTCAGCAGTCATGGCCAGTTAATCACTAAGCCTCCTCTGTGTCAGAAATGAAGGCAAATTACTTATATGGCAGTGCAAGAACTTGCGTTTAGTAATTGTTTTAACTACAATATCTCCCCCAGTGTACAGTAGTTATTACACATCTAGCGTCTATGCTTATTTTTTTCAAAAGGAAAACCAAAGAGGAGATGAGGATCAAATAACGGCAAGGTTGCAGGTGACAGAGGAATAATGGAAAGACAGACAGCATTTTTTTTTTTTTTGCTAATGTGACCCTGCCGGAATGACTGAAGATGACCAATTCAATAAAATTATAGTGTTCTCTATTAAAAACTTGTGATTGATTACACGGATGGCTTGACTTACAATAGAAATGTCCTTGACGCTATATTGCTGGAACCTTTATTAAATATTATTTTTATTCAATTCACATTTCACTTTGAAATTAGTGACTCACCAAGCAAGAACAAAAATTATAGAAAAAAGTATGTATTGATGTATAAAAAATTTTTTTTTATTGTTGGATGAAAATTTCATACTGACATTCTTTATAATTAGTGGGCATGTTTAATGACACATGCAACCTTTGTAGCAAACAAATTTCCAGTAAGCGAAGGGCATGGTTTTCAAGAGTTACGAAAACAATATCACCACAGGTTTGTTTGACCTGTGGATCTATGTTTGTAGAATGTGATATACATATTTTCTAGAATTTTTCTTACTGTCATATGACCATATTGTGAAGTAAATACAGAATCTGGTGATTGGTTATTTGGTTAAAAATGTAATTTAATCCTAACTACCATGCATTGTTTCTATGAAAAGTGTTACAAAAGTAGCAACAGGTTGCAAAAAGCAGTAGGGGGATGTAATGGATGTTTCTAGAAATTTTCAACTAACTTCGATGAACCCCCAGCCTTTAAACATAAAAAATTTAATTTTTTTTTATAAGAACTGGTGTTCAGTTCTCTCTAGTATGCAAAATTGTGCTATTTTAGCAGTTTTCTTATCTTTGTTTGAGTTGTTACTATTTCTTCAGAGCTAAATTTAGGGTGTAGGGGAGGAACTGTGTTTTGAGGTCCTCCCTCCTCTGCTGCCATTGAGATGAACAAACAAATGGTCTTCAAGGATTCCAGTGGTCATACATATTATATGAGACTCGTGTGTCAAGATTAGGCTATTTATGGTCTATGTGATTAAATATAGGATCTCTGAGTTGTTCTTCAAGAAGTTCTGTTTGCAAGTTTGGTCATCCATTGTCTTTCTGTGCAGTTCTACGAGTTACAAACCCAGGTTCATATTCATATCATATTTATAAAAATGTTCCATATAAAATGTTTCAGTAAACTGTTGTCACTGTCATCCAAAATTTCATGGCAACTCATTAATATCTGATTTTCCAGTTACGTACCATGTATCATATTTTTTTATTTAATATCTCTGATGTGTTCATGAAAATTGGAAAGCTAATTCTGAATTTTTAAAATTTGCACTGAATTTTCAATCTTCAAATGTCAATAGCCAGCTGTAGTAATTGTACCAAGTTCTGTTCATGTTCCACAAGTTTGTGAGTTTCAGTCGTAGGCACCCCGTTGATGTTTCTGATGTTCTTAGATGTATGTTGTGGTTATTTGTAATTTTTAAGCTTTCTTCAGTGATTGAAACTCTTAGCAGAAAAGTGAGGGCATAAAATAAATACATAATTGTAAAAAGAATTTAGTAGCAGCAGGGGCACCACAATGGTTTTCCAGTTCCACCACACATGATGCCCTTTGAATTTGATGGCCCAGCGAATGCAGGCGACACGGTGCAGCTTGCTTGTAACGTCCCCAAGGGAGACAAACCCCTTAAGGTGGAGTGGTTCTTCCACGGAGAGCCAGTGTCGCTGAGCTCTGACTCTGGAATAGCCACCATGCTGGTGGCCGACCGTGCTAACTTTCTCTCGATAGCAGCGGTGAAAGCGACCCACAACGGAGAGTTCACGTGCGTCGCCAGCAATGCGGCAGGGGTAGCCAGACACACAGCTCACCTCCGAGTCAATGGTACTGGCAGGAAGAGGTTGATTATATTTGTCGTGTAGTGTTTCAATTAATCTCTGAATCCCCTCCCATCGCTTTGGTTCTGAAAGCTATCATGTCACTATAAAAACCGTTTTGGAATAATGTTTTAGCTATATTTTATATGATTGCATGTACTGTAAATTTTTTTTTATATTTAAGTTTTATTCTTCTTTATTTTAACTATCTCCATGGTTGTGTTTTGCTTTCCTTGATTTGATTCTTTCCTGTCCACTTTTCATAACAAAAACATACCTACCTTTTTCAGAGAATAATATGAAATTTTGAATTAAATATGTGTAAAAAAGGATAGTTGGACTTGAGATAGATACAGGCAATGTGTTGTCTATTATTATTGGTGGGATTTTAAAAATTTTCATATATCTTTTCATTTCAGCAATTTCATTTTATGACTAAATGCATTCACAAATAGTTTTATTGTTCCATTAGGTAGTACAATACAAACATGTAGTATTTTGCACATTTTCTTTACATACGTAGAAAGTATGCAAGATTATTATTATCATCATACGTGGTATTTGATATATGTCTCCAGCTGTAGCCATTCACATACAGACATCAGTGGATTAAGTAGAAATCTGAAAACATTAGTTCCATGATGATAAACATAATTAAGACCATCACATCTATGCATATTGCTCCTTATACACATATTTCAACAGCCCCCACTGTCACCTAGTAACATGCAAATCTATGAGATACAGAAATGATGTGAGTAAAGTATGAACACAAGCATCACAGTAGAAGAGATTATACTGTAATGTTGTAGCTACAGCACGTGAATTTATGTAGCTTTAGACATTCTTCAATGATATTCAAAACAGCTTTCCTTTTGTCAGTTGATTTATTACCGCAGACAACGCTCTACAAATATCATTCAGGTGTGCTTTTACAGTATATTTTTATAAAGCTGAATGTGAGTATTCTCACAAATCTATTTACAAATGTTTGTAAATTGTATATAGGTACCATATATCACTGCTTACAAGGTTTCCTGTTTGAAGATGTTACTCCACAAGAGAGTCAAATGCTGCAGTGTGTGTTGGTTATGCTGGTTGGTTTTAGTGTCGCCAACAATAGCTCCGTTTACCTTTGGTAACAAAATAGTTAGTGCGGGAATACTGGTTCAACAACAGTGCGTAGTGTCAGAAGGTGATGAACCTCTGTCAATATCCTGGGACTTGAACGGAGAGGATGCATCACACATTGCAGGCATCAGCATTTTTAATCTCGGGAAACAGATCAGTTTGCTGACCATAAAGAAGGTGCAAGCCACACATGGTGGTAATTACACTTGCACTGCGAGGAACGCTGCTGGCACCGCAAGCTACACAGCGGAACTTGCTGTCAATGGTACAAGCATATCATAACAGTTTTCTTTTGCTTTCTAATTGTAATATTTTTCTTGTTATATGTATGAATGTTTGTTCTTGCAGACACTTATTTTCTTTAATTTTTCCTATGTTTTTGGCTATAAAATTGCTATCCCATTCCTCAGTAGCCTTTATCCTATTCATTGCATCAGTTAGAACACCAACATTTCATACACAGCAATACAAACAGTGGTACACATACAGATATGTTATACACTGTTACTAATGAGAGTGATTTGTAAGAGCAGTTTCAAGTGACAGAATTGGCTGATTCTATACATGTCTTTTTAGTGTCTGCTAGTTGTCTTTCAGTCGAGGTTGCAAGGAGTTTTATGTACCGTCAAACCTGCTCAAGGTGATTCTTCAACAAACCGGAAACATGTACATGCAAATTGAGAAAATTTAACGGATCTGTTACATTTTCTATGTTGTATACCCTGCCTTAAACAGACACCTCCATAATGCAGAAACGGGCCATTTTAAAATGGATAGTAACATTAATTATAAAACATTACAGTTTCTGTTAATCACTTATACGCACATTTTTTTTCATCTACATTGTCAAAAGTGCAGATAGTGTCAATTGCACAAGAGTGTTTTATTTACGTGTATGGTTCATTGCTAGTTTGTGGCTGGCAAGGGAGGCTTGGAGACAATGGTTCTCAGGCATCTCAAACAACAGCAGTAGGTGGCCAGAGAGTCACACAATTTAGTTAGCAGATATATAGGGAAAAAAAAAGCCTTTTATGTCTAGTCAGTGGGAAAAAAATTAATTTCCTCCATTGTTTTGACAAGATTAGTTACTGTATTGTGCACGTGGCAGGCAGACTAACTCCAGTTCAGATCTCTGGTTGGGAGAATGTGATGAACAGTTTGCACAGTCTATTACCGTTTTTTCTATGTGTCCACACTCTTAACCACTATAAAAAGTCATTACTGCATCTAATCAAATTCCATTTTGTTTGCAATCAACATTTTTAAAAGACGTGTACGTAAAGTGACTCACTAGACTAACCTATGTTTTCTTGGTTCTGTGACCAGGATGCGTGTTCACTAACAGGGTAATCATGTTCTGATTGAGCATATGCAAACAATTAGTTTTGGTCACTTGTAGAATGCAAGCAAAACTTGTATTAGTTTTTAAAGTCATGATTTAAATTTTACTCTACCTGGGTTAACCAGGTGATGTTTCATAAAATGCCCAGTTACAATAATAAAGCCAAATAACAGGAAAGTTGCTGTGTCAGAAATATAGCAAACTTCATGACCAGAACAATAGGTACCTGAAGTTGGCCAGTTCGTTATTTTAGGTGGAGTTAATAGTTACTCTTACTGGTACGTACATGGTTGTTCTAACTGTAATATGGCTGCAAAATTATTTTTTAGATGTTATAAAATTTAATCCAGAACATAGCTTGTTCAGTTTTGTTAATTTTGTAAATATATATTTTTAAATTGTGTTACATATATATATATATATATATATATATATATATATATATATATATATATATATATATATATATATATATATATATATATATATATATATACACACACACTCATATTTTTCTGACATTTTTGTGTTGGGAAAGCTACTTCATCTCTCTGAAAAGTACATCTTCAAAACGGACAATAACTCGGGACCCCACAGTGTTCCACTTTAGACAGGATTTACTGTATTTGGTTTGCCCTTGGTTTTCAAGTGCCAACTCGTAACATAACTTAGAAATGAAGGACAACATTTTCACTAGAAAACAACACTTGTTAGTATAAAAAAATTCTGCAAATGGAACGTTGCTTCATAGTTTGTATACTGAGCTATAGGATCTACAATTACTGCAGTGTGACATGTAAAAGACTGTTTTTAAAACTGCATTGCTTATACCAGCAAAGGAATTATATTTCCTGTATAGGTGTGTGTGATATTTTTCCATCTTTAAGTAGTTTGTGTTTCCTTTAAAGTAAAATGGGGAAGATGACTAACAAGTACGTTGAGATATTGTCAAAATCTGTTGCAGTTTTTTAACTTCTGATAGCATCTAACTTGTCCTTGTTTTTTGTCTTGTAAGTTAGGTGTAGATTTCCTTCTAGATGTAAATATGTAGATTGACTTGAGCAGTAATCATCGTCATCACTTAATAGATGTTAACAGGAAAGTGTATAGGTTCATTTTAGCTGAATTACAAATTGTAGGTGCATTGTAACAATGACTTGACAGGACATATTCATCTTGCGATAGAATACAGCTTAGAACAATTAAATTTATTAATCATCCTATGAGGAAAACTACTAACATTATATGTTTATATTGCGCTCTTATGCTCAGTGTAGGTCAATATTAGGCAATACGTGGCCCTAGGTTTAGTTTTGTGTGACCTGCAATTCACTAACTTAAATTATTGCATGTCTGTGAAATGAAAAACAAATAGATATGAAAAGTATTTCAATTTTCAAATTGTAAGCTTTTAAAATTATATTATCATCATTATTATTTTCATACAGATTGTTAGCTACAATTTTTTTTTGCGGCCTTATACTCGACAGATGAAACCTTTTAGTAAATTTGGGTCTGGAAATATTTGTCATCTTCAAGCTGTAGCTTGTGGGGTAAATAAAGCTTCTGGAGATGGTTGTAAATATTTTGAAATTTCTATTTAAAAAATTAGTTTTAAAACTTTTTAAAAATATTTTTAGATGAACATAATCATGTGTACATTTGGAAATAATACTTGCATCTGAATACTGTTCATCAATCTGTGTGTGAATGCATGGGTGAGTGTATGCTGATGTATAAATTAGTTAAACAACGGCAATAACACATTCTTCAATCTTCTATCATCCTACATCAGTAAAACTCTTTAGAAAAGCCTGGACATTTTAGACCTGCTGTTATGAAACCATTCTAAAGAGCATTGCTGTAAACATTGTTTAACTCCCAGTAACACACATAATTTACTTTGTTAGGGTACAAATATGAGTAGACATGTATGTTGGTCACATACTTCATGCCTCTGTTTGAAACAATCAAAATGTACAGCAAACAGGTTGTTGTTTGAAGCGGTGTTCCACTGTGTTTCGTAGTATTGCATGCCCATTTTATCTGAGTTAATCATTATGTGTTTAAAGATCTTAAAGTGATTTTTAGAATTTAAATCTGGTTTCAGTTCCTCCCAAAATCCTACCATTTAGTTTTGGTGAATCACCGCTTAATGCAGGGCAGTCTATGCCTGTTACGTGTGCTGTGATTGACGGAGACAAGCCAATATCTGTGTGGTGGACTCTGAACGACGTCAACATTTCGCGAGCCGTGCCTGGCATCACCGTAGTGCCACTCGGGGACGCAGGTTCTCTGTTGACTCTCAGCCCAGTGAGGTCGCAACACGCAGGCAATTACACCTGCTTCATCAGCAATGCTGGCGGTTTGACCTACCACACTTCCCAGCTACGAGTCAATGGTAACAAAGCCTTACTCCTCACAAGGAATGATTTTATTTCATTTGAATCCACTGTCTTTAAACCCCTTCCTTTACTGCCAGACAATAAAATTCCTACTTGCTGAATAGTTCTAATTTTTCCTGAAATTGACACATTTTCATGTTTATGTAACTTTTACTAAGATTTCATACCAACGTTTCCAGTTCTATGCATCATAAAACATTGGTGTACCTGAACTTCAGCTGTCTGCAGTTGCACCACATCGAGTATATAGACATACCTAGCACCCAGTTTAGATCATGCAATCGGTTAGCAGATATTCAATATCACTTGTAGAGCCCAGTTTCCGTATTAATAACATTGTTATACACTGGTTGTCATAGTTAAGAAATTATATTGTACTTCAGGTTGAAACGTGATTCCTTATACAGTATGGTATAAGCTGGCACGCAACTTTTATTAAAGACCATCTGTCTGAAAGCCTGTAGGTATTAATTGAGAATTGTGAACATGCCAAATTGAATTAATTTCGAAACAATAAGTTATATTTTTTCATTATGTTACAAGGCCTAAAGCCTACATGTTGTGGAACAAAGTAGGGGTTCTTATATTTTGTCTCATCATTATACTGGTATACATTATTTTCTCACAACTTGATACTTATGCACAAATATTAACAGTTTGATTCAAAACATAAGTTTACAGGGTTGAACTTTAATATTTTACTGGCAGGCAGGACTTACAGCGGCAATATTCCAAGCAGAAGTGAAGTCATATACCTACAGCTTTTTGGAGTGTGGTTCAATGTGACTTCCATTTACTATACCGTTAGTTCTCGCCTAACATTGTGTCTAGGTTCTTAGAATGGTAACGTTAAGCAAAAGCTACTTTAAACGAGGCACTTTTATATGCTCGTAAGAACAGGTGTTGTCAGACTGCATGTACGTAAACATTTTTGGTATTTGTTTTTGTCCTTTATTTATTGTTGTGATGATGAAAACTGACTGTTTGTCTAGAAAATAAAGTTTTCCTGCACATTATTTTGGCAGCGTAAATTTTACATTAATTACCGTAGTTACAGAGAGAGAGAAGGTGTGTGTTTGTGTGTGTATCTGTGTGTATCTTTGTGTGTGTATGTCTGTATCTGTATGTGGCTGTATGTATCCTTGTGTGTGTGTGTTTGTGTGTGTCTTTGTGCATGTTATAATTTGCTATTATCTGTTAGCTTGAGGTGGAAACACAATCAGTTCTCGCAGAATTGCACAAGCTGTCTGATATTGTTTTAGTATATTTAAGAATTTTCACATTAAACTTGTTCATGACACTCAAGGCTGACCATAGAGTAAGAAATAAAGTAGACATACCATAAATCAGTAACGTCACTGCCTGTAGAGTACTAGTGCTGTTAATCCACCACTTCAAGCCATGAGTGGCAGTGATTAGGATAATTTGACAATAGTTTTAGCTTAGCTAATTCAGGACAGACTCCACATTATTATGGTTTTCAATATGGCATTTTCATCATTAAAATAAAACAACGAAAATGAAGTTAGATTGAAGGTATTTATTTATTGTTCACAATACACAATAATCTCGAAAGTGGTGTGCAAGGTTGATATTGCAAAATAGACTACCCAATAAGGCTGCGCTTGCTACAACAGAGCAGATGCATCAAGTTCCAATGTGCGAATGACACAATAATAAAACAACTTTTAGCTAGGCAAAGTTAAGCAAAGACTTATTGTTTGACTGATATCCCATTTGAATTTAATTTCATCCCATACCAAATGTGGGAGAATGGGATGTTCACTGTCTTGCTGGAAGTGAATTCATCCTTCCTGGTCATTCTTGTCTAGTTTATAAATTAGGAACGGAAAAAAGCGTGTGCAGGTTTACATTGTCGGTAATGGTTTCTTTCGTGAAGAAAAGATCTTGTACACTTTATTTTGGCTGTGTATGCAAAACGTAATTCACTTTCGGACTTTCAAGAGCATGTTTAGAGGAAAACTTTGTGATTTTCACTACCGCTTATCCTGCAGTTGTGGTAGTTGACTCTGCCATTGACAGAGAATGTTCTATTTATCACTGGAATCGTTCATTGCCTTTGTTTTTCTGCTGCGTTTCCACTTTAACTACATTGCTCTCATGTTTTATCACAATATGAAACTGCCTGCACTATTGATTCTCAATATGGGCAGAAATGTACTTCATCACACTGACAAAAAGAGTACTCGTGCTCTCACTTTTCAGTATTATGGTCTGTGTACGTGTCTGTTTAATATCTGACAGCATTCTTGCATTAGAATCAACATCATAGGTCTCCCAGTAATTTGCATTATTGTTCAGAGTTGTAAAGCTTTTCTTAAAATCATACTGTACAATTTTTCTGTGGCAGTCAAGTTTTAATAAAAAATTTCTTTAAAAAAATTTAAACTGTACTTTACCAGTTTATAAAGTTTACAGATTAAAGTGCATTACAGATAAATAATTTTTGTGCAATATACAATACTGTTTCAAAAGTAATTTGATTGGCACTTGCAGTCCCACCAGAATTGCAACCATTTACGTTAAGTGAGAAACCCTTGAATCCCGGTCAGATCCTGACCGTGCCGTGTGGAGTGATTGATGGAGACCGCCCTATTGGCCTACACTGGGAATTTAACAATGGACCGATCACACCACGCATGGGGGTCACTGTCGTGCACTTGGGGGAAAGGAGCGCCATCCTCAGCATCAGCTCCGTGCAGGCGTCCCACGCTGGGACGTACACTTGTGTCGCGGAGAACGCTGCTGGGACTGATCGTCTGTCCGCAGAACTCGTTGTGAAGGGTGTGCACCAAGCAACCATGTTCATCGTACAACATTTCTTTATTTCAAATGTTATTCTTGTAGTGAACGCAGTGCGCCATCCTTTTAATGTAATGTTGTCTGTTGTATGTTAGAATGAATGCATGCACCCACAAAAACATTTCAAACATTAACATAAGCAGTATTAAATATGTTATATAAGACCACAATTTAAAAAGTTAGGTTTTTCTATGTACATTACATGAAACACAAAAAAAGCACATGAAACACATGAAAAAAAACAGTTCAGGCAAGCATTCTTTGTTCATATAAAACAAAATCTTTGCCTGTTCACATGCATGGTTACTAATTTTTGTTTACTTTTGCTGAGAAATTGCTAGTTTATTTGTCCATTTACCAAATCGCTGGAAAATGTTACTTATCTATAACATTTATGAGTATCATTTTAACTGAATGTGTATATATTACGCATGTATATGTATGTGTATATACATACACATATATACATGTTTGCTAATGTTATTATTGCTCGCTAGTTGTTTTGATTCATATAAAAACATGAGAGGTTTTTATTGAGTGTTGCAAAAATACTCGTGGATTGTGTGTGTTGGATAAATTAAACTTTAATTACTCCACCAAGCTTTTTCATTGTTTATATTCCTAATAGTTTCTTCTACCTCGAATATTCTTTGTTTCGAAGTTGCCACAATTTCAATAAAATAATTGTTAGGCAATATTAATTTAGGTTGCCCATAAAAGTTTTCTGTTATTAACAGCAACATGTGTATTCTGAAAAAAATTTTAATTTATACAAATTATTCTTTATTTTTAGGAAAAATTTAGTCATATTATAAGATGTTTATTATTTTGTTAATGAGCGAGTTTAATTTTAATTTCTTTCAAGTTCAAAGCTGCAGTGAATTAAAGTTGATCTGTAATTGCCATACATTTCTAAGAATTATGTTAACTTTAACGAGTACTGTATTTTGTTTGAAACACATTTTTTACTTATTGCTGTCGACCATTCCAGTCTCTCCAATCATAGTTCCATTCTCATTTGGCGATGTACCGAGCAACTCAGGTGATGTGGTACAGCTAATGTGCCTCGTATCGAAGGGAGATGTGCCCCTGAACATCTCATGGCAGTTCCAAGGACCACTGACTGACTCGTCCATGCCCAAGGGAGCGGTTGCCACTGTGCTGGGAGATAGGACGAGCATGTTGATGATAAATCCTGTCAAGGCCATACATCAAGGGAATTACACATGCCACGCCAGAAATAGGGCTGGCGAAACATCACACGTTGCCACTCTCATCGTGAATGGCATGTTGCTGTTTGTGTTGTTGGAATTTTCATTATTAGCAACAGTTTGTTAACACATGCTTTAATTTTTTTGATAACTGCAACATTTCTGATGCATTGTTATTTTTAACAAGCAGATTTTTCCAGTAGATGTTTCCCTGTGCATTAAAGTGTGGTGGTGTTAATTTTCAGTTCGTCCTATTATTGTTCCATTTTCTTTTGGAGACGAGCCCTCTAATCCTGGTGACCAAGTCCAGGTAACCTGTTTCGTGTCGAAGGGTAGCGACCCAGTAGATATATCTTGGGTTTTTCACGGCCAAACTGCCCTGGCCATGCCTGAAGGTGTCGAGATTACCAAACCCAGTAACAGAGCCAGTGTCTTGAACATAAACCCCGTGACATCAGCTCACCAGGGAAATTATACTTGCAGGACAGTTAACTCTGCTGGCACCGTAACCTACACTGCAGCTCTGGTCGTCAACGGCACGTGAATTTACCTTTTTTATTCTTTTTTGACAGATTATTGAATTTTTTTCCTGGTGCATGTGAATTTTGTTTAATGTTAATTTTTTCTGCATACATAAATCTTGTGCTTTTCATCCATTAATTTTATTCTGCTTGAATATTTTATGTTGGGACTTGTCATGAACACTTTAGTAATGAGAGATGTGAGGAACTTTTACTAGTGTTCAATGATTCTTGATGTGTGAATGTTCGTGGAACCTTGGTGTACTTGACGTGACTGCATGTCGTTCCAGTACTTCCACGAATCGTGCCCTTCCACTTTGACACCCCAATATTTGCTGGCCAGGCCACCCAAGTAACGTGCCTGGTGTCGGAAGGTGATTCGCCTCTAGACATATCGTGGAGTTTCCAGGGCACAGACTTGTCCTCACAGATGGGGATATCAACCACTAGGATAGGCCGCAGTGGCAGTTTACTGCTTCTCGAGCCTGCCAACTCTGGTCACAGAGGAAACTACACTTGCACTGTTAAAAACCCTGCAGGAATTGTCAACTACACGACCAGCCTAGAGATTCACGGTACACTCGGTCGCACCACGTGTTCTTACGCTCTACTAACAAGCATGCTGGAAACTGCTGTTGTAAAAATGCTCTTACATTTTGAATTTATTATTACTGCGTGTATTATTTACCTATATTATTTAATTACCTGTAAGTTATCATACTGTTATTTTTTATTCTATTGTTTTATCAGTTTGTCTGCATCTCTACACAATTATGTAAAAGCATTCCGTTCGCAATTTGTTGGACAATGGAAATGTTTCTTTTTTTCTTTCTTTCTTGGCCTTCTCTTCCAGGAAATAGAGTTCAGAAATGGTGGGAATATTGCATTATTTGTAGTAACACAGTTGTTCACAACATTTAAAGATTATTTGTTTTATTGTTGCAGAGTATTTAAACACTACGCTATGCTTCAGAAAGTCATGACAAATGTTCTCCATTTCTAGTTCTCCCACGAATCGTGCCCTTCCACTTTGACTCCCCAATATTTGCCGGGCAGGCGACCCAAGTAACGTGTCTGGTGTCCGAGGGAGACTTTCCGTTAGATATATCTTGGAGTTTCCAAGGGACAGAACTGTCGTCACAGATGGGAATCTCGACAAACAAGATAGGCAAGAAAGCCAGTCTGCTGCTGATAGACCCTGCAACTTCAGGTCACAGAGGCAATTACACTTGCACTGTTAGAAACCCGGCAGGCATCGTCAACTTCACCACCAGCCTTCATATCCACGGTATGGCCAGGGAGACTTGGACGTTACGTGCTTACTATATCCTCCGCCTACACTTTGTGTTAACCTTCAGTGTCATGAATTTATAAGTTGTTTATAAATGCAGTTTGTCTGGCTGACCTTCCCGCTAACTATAGATATGGCTACTTTCCCAGTATGTTATTTTAGAATTTCATTTGGTGGTGTTAGTCTATCCACCACGTAGTTACTTATTTGTCATTATGGTAAATTGTTAACATGTACCACATTGTTCACATTGTACTGATTTAACTGGAAATGTCCTGCAGTCAGGTTGTTGGCTTTAATATTGTGGAGTTAGTGTTTGTCCATGGTTCTTTTGATGTCATCTGAAGTTCATACATTGCTGGTCTATGAAGAGTTTCTATATTTTCACTTCTCATGTCTTGATTTTCTTGTTGCTTCTTCCTCAGAACTGTTTTTTCATTTTACTTGTGCATACGTTGAAAGATAACTAAAAATTGTTTTATTGTAGATCAGTATTTTTGAAGTTTTTCAGCAGAGTGGGATAATGAATACCTACTTTTGTTTTCGTCTGTGCAATTCAACAAGTGTAGTTTTATGTTTCATGGTACAAAGTTTTTCATCATACAGGTTTTTGGTGTAATAGTTTACTTTAGTTGGTGTTGTATTTACATATAAATATCTATCTCAGTACTAACAGATATACTCATAATAGGTGTACCAGTCATTATTTTAGTTTGATACACTTGAAATTCTTTGAATGAAAACTCGTAGACAGAGGAAGCATGATTGATGGTGGATATATGTGAAAAGCATGCGTATTGAAATAAGCCCCCAGTTGTCATTGTAGTACAGAATGGTTGTTGCATGAATGTGAAATGCATGGCACAGGAAATATACCATAACATTCAGATTATAATGTCACATGAATAATATTGGCAGTTAAAAATATTCTGTGACTGTCAGAATACCAGTATTCCATCATGCTATGTTGAGTTGAAAAGCATGAACATTGAATGATGCATGCATTGGTAACAGAAAAGAAAAATATATGGTCTTTGTCGACTTCAGTTGAGCGACGAGAGATTGTAAGTTATGATAACTCCATCTAAATGCCTTCAGATAAAATGAACATATTTTGGCCAGAACTCGGTGAGAGATTTTCATGTCTTGAAAATGTGATGAGTTACTTGTAACTGTTGTCCTTGGCACAGGTAAACCTTCAGGTTTGTTGTTTTCAGTCTAGCCCCACATTGTGCCGTTCCACTTTGATTCTCCTATCTTTGCTGGGATGGCAACTCAGCTGACTTGCCTAGTGTCACAGGGGGACTCCCCTCTAGACATATCGTGGAGTTTCCAGGGAACAGAACTGTCTTCTCAGATGGGAATCTCGACAAACAAGTTTGGTCGCACAAGCCTCCTCCTGATCGATCCCGCTAGTTCTGGACACAGGGGCAACTACACGTGCACCGTTAAAAACCCAGCAGGAACAGTTAATTATACAGCACATTTAGAGATACATGGTACACTTTTTCTCATTATACAAGTAAACGTCCATAAGATTCCTTCTCTACTGCTTCCATAATCTGTACCTCTTTTTATTTGCCTTCTTTAACTGATTTTCCATCATTTTATTCTCCTAATTTTCCTACTGTATATTTCATACATTTTATTTTACAACCGTGTTCACAAAAAAATTAATTTGATTTCGGCTTTAGGAAGAATATTCAAATTTTACTGGAGGATAAAATTTTCATGCATTTAATTTATATACAATTTTTGTAACTTAAAAAATATTATTTGTTACCTAGGGTAAATGTTGTAGTAAAATTCTGAATGCTATAGAACCATCTTCGGTGGAGCCAGTGTTTCATGCACATTACAGTAAACTTATTGATGTTTTGAAGAGTTAAGTTTTTGAATGTAATTATTTTCTTCCAGTCTAACAAAAGCTGTATATTTAGCTCACTTCAGTTTCATAAAACATTATGGTTATTTGTTAAGCACAACTTTATACTGGCAGTGTTATTCCCTGTCGTCAAGTTTTTTTTTTTTTTGGGGGGGGGGGAAAGGTGAGGAGATGTGATAATAAGTTGAATGCCAACTTTTTTCGGATGAACAAACTGCCTTTCTTACGCATGTCTTCGTTTCAGTTCCTCCTCGAATAGTGCCTTTCCATTTTGACACGCCAATATTTGCTGGTCAGACTACACAAGTCACGTGTCTGGTGTCGCAAGGCGACCCACCACTAGACATATCGTGGAGCTTCCAGGGCACGGAGCTGTCCTCGCAGATGGGGCTCTCGACAAACAGGTTCAGCCGCAAAGCCAGCATCCTCTTGGTAGACCCTGCCAGCTCTGGCCATCGCGGCAACTACACCTGTTCTGTTAGAAACCCGGTTGGCTCGGTAAACTACACTGCACACCTGCAGATACATGGTGGATCGTCAGTTTGGTTACCGTCAACGTTACTTAATGTAATGGTAGAGAACTTTCTTTAGTTGCATTATTTCTTATCCCATTTATTTCCATGTACCTTTCAGACATCACGAGTTCTTTTCTGCCACAAATAAACTGTGCGATAAAAGGATCTCAAATCCTTGTTTTGTTTACTGCAGTGCAACCACAAATCCAGCCATTTACTTTCGAAAACAGTGGGGTCAACGAGGGCAGCTCCACCCGAGTAATGTGTTCCGTTAACGCTGCTGATACTCCTCTGGACATCAGGTGGCTGAAGGATGGCCAACCCTTGTCCTTGGCAACGAGAAAAATTCGCAAACTTGACGACTTGACGATGATTCTTTCTCTCGGTCGAGTTACTCTGGAAGATTCTGGAAACTACACATGCATAGCATCTAACACAGCAGGCGTGGCCACTCACTCTGCCGTTCTCAGAGTTAAGGGTAGGGTAAGGGAGTAACTTAAATTCTGTTCGGTCTGCCACAGTTTTGCTTTAAGCATTTGGTTTTTGTTTTAAATGTTTCAATTTTGATGTTTTGTTTTGATGGCACTGTACACACCTTAGGTGATCCATCCTTTCTTATCTTTTCTCTTTGATTTGTAGCAATATTTTTTTTTGCACATATATGTATACAATAAGTCTTTGTAGATGTTTCCACCCCGTGTAGGATTGCATATTTTTATTTACACAGGAAAGTACGTAGACAGTGTATAGGTCCAGTGTCGCATTGTTTTATTCAAGCAGTTCAAAATTTGATAATGTGCAAATTGTCGAGAGTATTGGATCAACAGATTCAGCTATTGCAGTTAACTGCTTCCCATGTGTTATAAGTGAGTTTATGAATTGAAGGAAATGTGGTCAGTTATATGCAGAACGATAATCCAGTATTGTTCTCTTAGTTCCTCAGCTGTTTGTCAGCAGGTTAGTTCTGTAGTGGAAGTGCCTGCACCAAACTGTAGATGACCAAATAGTCTTTTGTTAATCAGCCTGTCACAGTCCAACACACAGTGAACTTGTCATAACATTGCCATCAATTGAGGTATAGAGGAATTCTCTACAGCCTTGCTAGTTTTCTATGGTGTTTCACTTGTACAGAAAATTTTTTGACCTAACAAAAAATCCATATCAGTATGTTTGAACATACTAATCAGTTTAAAATGACAGTGAGTTTTATAGAGAATAGTGATGATATATTTCAGCAGGTCTACTTTGATTGTCTTTTAAAGTGGGTAGTGTGGTTTAGTCATTGACTTCATTTGCTTGAGTGTGAGAGCAACTACACAAGTATTTATACTCCACATTTTACATGTGTGAATTACCAGCAGCTGTAATTGGTTTAGTGAACTTCATTTAGAAAACAATTTATTTGTAAATGTTTAGGTATTTAAAGGGTTGCAATTATGCTCGGTTCTGTCCTGAATGTTCTATTTGAATACAGCCAGATTAATTTTTACTAATATAAATACGAAACACCTGTTTGGATAAGGTAATATTTGCTATAAAAGTATTCTGGAATAAGTTTTTGAAAATTTGTTTCTTCAAAAAGGCAGAAAGTATACTAGAGTTTTGTAATAAGAACTATACAATAATTATCATAATTTTTTTTTTTAATTGTGTGTAGAGGTAAACTGAATGTTTAGCATAAATAAAACAACTAAGTTCAATAATTATTTTTAAAGAAGAATGAAATATTTATCAGACAGCATAAAACATGTCATGCTTAAAACACAAGAATGAGCAAAAGCAAATGTTTTGATCACTTTGCTTTGTAGAACTCTGTTTTTTTTATAATGAAAGCATTTTCACTGTTACATCAGTGTGGGAATGTTTTTGTTATTATGTTATCAGTTAAGTTTTTGATAAATGGTATAAGATAAGAAATGCAGAACTGGAGTAGATTTATTTTTAATGTTTCTTTATCAGAGAACATGTTCATGTTCTAAAGTGAGGGGAATTTAATATAATTACCTCTGAGATATTTGTGTGACTAAGTCAATCATTACTGATCGGCAAATGGTGTCATCCTTGCCACCTAATGGTGGAACGTCACTTGTGCTGATGGATTGTTGAGGTTGTAAACAAGTCTCAAGATTTTTATTTCGCTATTTAAAAACATTTTATGTCGACTGGTATTTAGTTGGACGTTTTTTTAGTGTAGTGTAAACTGTGGGAGGAGAGGTCTTACAGACGTGCTGTGTTTGATCTTTAGTGAGGTAGTACTGGAAACAGTTGAGATCATGTTTGGTTTAACTTCCAGATCAGGCGGTTCAGGTCATGTATCCCATGATACTCCGCATCCATGTCCCTCCCGACATGACTGAACCACTTTGAGTCAGGGTACTAGGGCCTATATTTCTTTTCCCCATCCATACCTGCCACTCATTAACTTTTTATTTATTTTTTTTTGTTATTTAATTTCTTTGTTTCATTTTCACTGCTTGTTCTAATTGGTGAGTTTTGATGCATCATGAAGCACACGTTGATGGTACAACTTACATTCATTATTATTCCATGATAATTTTATACGGCACTGGAGTAATAATAATAATAATAATAATAATAATAATAATAATAATAATAATAATAATAATAATAATAATAATATGTGTAACTTTTCATGATAATTTATTTTCTGTGTAGACTCAATTACTGCTAAAACTGAAACTGCTGAAACTGAAAATAAAAATTTAAAAAGTTCAATAATTTTTTTAAAAATACGAATAATGTTTATTCTTTAATTTATGAGCATGTCATTGTACCTGCAATGTCTTCATTCACTGTGATTTTTTTGAGTTTGGTATATCAGTTGGTTTTAGTGTACTCGTTAAAACGGAAACATGCAAAATACGACTTTGACAAGCCATTACGCGAAAACTATGAGAGATAAAAAAATTCATAAGAGCCAAATTTAGTCACATTTTGTGTCTAAAACAAGGGGAAAAAATATCTGGTACAAATACAAAATAAAATAATGATGATGAAAATTGCGGTTGAATGCGCCCTTAAACTTGTATATTTTTTTTGTTTGTACTTTAAGCAGTGAAATTATATGGTGGCAAATTTTTTTGTCTTTTAACATGACTTGGCAAATATACAAACATTTTTGTGGAGAAACGAACAATCATGTACGACATACAGAGTTTTCAGTGAACACTTAATTTATGCTTTTTAGCCATGTGGTTGGCCGTAAATATGCAGGTGAAAAATATTGCATTAGTGTATTTTATCAAAGAAAGTTTTAAGAAAATTCTCTGTAGTCAAGGTGAGCTGTTTATTATTCATGTACGTGTGTACAGTAGTCTCACATTGTTACGTTGCATTTCTAACAACTGAATATGTTTCTCATGTAATAATTGTAGCCGTTACAAAATTTTCGGAATAATTTTTACTTGTGCAGTACTTTACTGTTAATTTTCCATACATTGTCTGACTTTTTTTAATAGATTAGCCATTCAAGAATTTTTTTTTGTTTGAATAAGTTTCTGTTCCTTTATGTAAATACATTACACATGTGCCAATAAAATTGGTCTATTTTTTATAATAGAGAACTTAAGTGCTGTTTCCTTCAATTTGTTGTATATTAATGTTAACAGCAGTAAGTTATCTCTTGTACCATATCAGACATATTTTCAACTATGTAAGCTGCCACATAATGCATCAAAGCCTCACTATGTGTTAATCTTAGCAAGTCATTGTGGAAGTAATAAATGCATGATTTAATTTTGGTTGCTTGGCATTTTATTTAGATATTTTTTTTATAATTGTCTTAATTGTGCATGATATATGTGTGATTTAATTATAAGAATTAGTAATTGTTTGTTCATTGCCAAAATTACATCTCAAACATGTTTTGCATCATGGTTTAATTATTATTGGTTTGAAATAAGAGCTATAGTATTTTTTTAAACTGGTGAAATATTTCAGGCAATCTTTGGTTGATACTTAGTCACTGCAAATGTTGCACTATTACATAGAAGTGTGGTTACTAAAATTGAAGTACAATGTATGTCAGAGAGGAGTAGGATTTGTTTAAGGAGACAGTATTTATATATCTAAAGTTACTACTACAGTTACTCAGCCTTTCTCGTACATTAAAAACAGAACTTCCACAGATCGTTTAAAAATTGCTTTGGCTTGAAATCTTAGAAACATCCATCAAAATTTAAACTTTAAAAATAAAAAAACACTTTTTAAAATCTTATTTTAAAATAAATAAATGTCGTAGGAGGAGGGAACCAGTGTGTCAGTATATGGCACCCGGATGCAGATTTATGATTGGATGCGCGTAAGCATCTGCTTGCACAGGAGAATGAGGAATGAAGACGTATAGTGCAGAAACGCCGGAATGAGAGGACAGGGGAAACTGGAGATCTCCGAGAAAACTTGCAGACCAGCTAATTCTACGTACGCAATTACTGCATTGAACCTAGGTCTAGTGATTCTGCCAATCACGCCCCCCAATCTTATTTTAAAAGAATAACAATATAAATCAAAAGCATAATATTTTTCTTGGATTTTTGGATTTTCTGAATACCTTTTACTTTGAGAATTATGATGGCTTTTGTATCGCCCCCTGAGGTCAAGTTTGTATCAGGAGGCAGTTTATTTCATAAAAATACAACCAATTTTGTGAATTGCAGTAAGTTGGTGTGTAAACATTGTAAGTATGAATGTTTAGATAATTTTCTTGTGATGGTTGTAATAATATTAACTCTAAAATGTGTAATGCAATGAAAGATGACTTTTCCTTCCAGGTATAAATATATATTTCATTTTAATTTGTACTTTTTTCCTAAAAGCTTTGTTATTCATTTCATTTGGGTAGGTACTTTCTTCTCTGAGTATTTATCAAAATTATTTGTCTTTTACCAGATGTGATAGCTCTGCTTTTAAACCATTTTACAAAAAAAAAAATTAAGAAATAAAGTTACAGTTTAGAAAATATAACATAGGCTTTGTTTATTGAAGATAAAATTTACAACAATAAGACATGTACAATTATTTATAAATTATATTTTATCTCTCTTGGGCTTTGACAGTAATTTGCAAGATGACTTTCCACTAATTTTTTTTTATTAGTGGTGCTGTAATTAATTTAAAAATTGAATTCTTTATTTATGTTATTTTGGCAATGATTTTGTTTTTTTTTATCATATACTCAACCAAAATATAAATTCTTTAGCATATAGTTTTGCACCAAAAATGATTAATTTTGAAGTTCATCCACATGTAAATTCTCATATTAGCATTAAATTTACATATTTGTTTGAGCATTGTTTTTCAAATTTACATCGCTCACTTGTACTTGTTACAGCACAGCTAATGCTAATAGGTTTTTTTCCAGTCAGTGTATCTTATTCTTTTAGAGTGTTAGAAATGTAAGAAATGATTGTGTTAAGCTTAAGTCTATGACTTAAAACTACATATGTCCTTTAAGGTTGTTCTATAGGACAAATGTAGCATCTTATGGAAGAGATTTTGTTGAGTATATGATCGCTGTTGTTATTAGTATACAGTGTAGTTTTAAAGTTCTCCTTCAGAGTTGATTTTAAATATTTGACATCATATCATATTTAAATAAAAAATATTTTAATGTTGAAAAATTTGTTTTCTATAAATACAATGTGCAAATGTTTTCTTCATTAAGTCATTTCATTCAATTATGTAAAGTTAAATTTTTCAGTCAAATTATATTATTTTACAGTAAATTTTGTATAGAAAAATATCTGACAAAAAAAGCTGTCATTGAAGAGGAAAAATTGTCAATTCTCTTAATCAGATTTAATTTTCTAATTGAAAAAAAAAAAAATTAAGTGACAAAGTCTTGAGTTATAAAAGTCACTACTAGGTTTAGGGAGCATAGTGCTGTGCCTAATAGCTAACAGTTGTTATGATCACCGTTCCAGTGCCTCCCAGATGGATTCAGGAGCCAACCGACAAAGCCTTTGCCCAGGGCAGTGATGCCAAAGTTGAGTGCAAGGCTGATGGCTTTCCAAAGCCTCAAGTGACATGGAAAAGAGCTGCTGGTAAGGTATTACATATGTCATTGACTAGGGTTATAGGTCAGTTTAGTACTTAATGTCTTTGAAAATTTCTTGCAATGGGATAGAATAACGTACTGTACTGTTGTGGACATACGCGATTGCGATATTATGCCGTCTCAGAAGTCTAACATGTGACTAAGAAAAAAACCAACAAAAAATATTTTTTCCTTTCTTTGTCTCATGTTAGATTTCTGGGACATCATAATAGTGCAGTGGCGTATGTCTACAACAGTACAGTACGGTAAAATAGTTTCTGCAGAGGGTTTGTGCCATGGATAGCGCCCGCGACAAAGAGTACAACTGTACCGGGCAAAAAGCCCATAGTTCTATGTAATCCTATACTTATACATACAATTGCTGAGTGAATACAAAGAAAGATGCCCACAAAATCCTTTATGTACCAGGTCCCAAATCCTCTATATTGTTGTGTATGGTTGAATTCAGGCTGAGTATGTAATATTAAAATTAAAATTTACTTATTACCATTAAAATTAATAACATAATGCACGGATCTAGTTAATATAGCACTTCTTTAGAAATATATATATCCTTTGCGTACATCCAGGAAATAAGCAAAATAAGGGGACTGCAGAGTGAAGAAATGAAAACATTAAAATAATATTTTTATGATAATGTAACAAATATATATATATATATATATACACACACACACATACATACACATACATATATGCTGTTTCAGAAAGACTTACAAACTTGAAGGGATTGTTCCTTACTCCAAAACAAGAAAAAAGTCTACATAAACATAGGGCTGAAAATTCTTAGTTTTAGAGTTAGTAATGAAAGTGTAGTTCAGTGTGTAGTACAGTAATTGGTAATAAAATTAATGTTATCAGATAATTGAATGAGATATTGATACAAGTATGCTGATGCCCTCATTTTTATCCTCTATGGAGGATGGGGGGACTTTTCACAGGATGTGACAGTGCATGATCCAATGTGTGCTTGTATGTAAGGAATCAAGAGGATGTCATTTTAAAAATTTACTGTAAGTTTTGATGTTAGCATTGGTGAATCTGTCATAAACTCAGAACTCATGGTAAATGTTCTAAATTATATTGTCTTGCTTCCTCTCATACATGCACACATTGTGTCATGCACTGTTGCACCTTGTTGAATACTCTCAAATACCGCCATAGAGGATATAAATGAGGGCATGAGCATGCTTGTTTCCATAACATTGTTAAATTATCTAACAACATTAATTTTACTGCAAGTTACCAAACAACACATCAAACTAAGCATTAATTAATAACTCAAAAACTAAGAATTTCCAGACTTACATTTATGAGGACTTTTTTTTATTTTGGTGTAAGGTACCCATACGTCCTCAAAGTTTGTAAATCTATTTCTGAAACATTCTGTACATTTAAGAATTATTTGCAATTTTTAATTTCACTATTTTTAATTTATGTAGTTATGATAACTATACATACAACAAGCAAAAATAGACAGTAAATCAAACATTTAGTTGAAATTTAACATTTGTAGTTTAATATGAAAGTTTGCAACCAAATTTCTTTATCACTTAGAGAAAAAAAGTTATGAACTTATCAATATTTTCATCTTCACATGTTTACTTAGTGGTACATATAGTAGCAAGGGGATGTAAAAATATGGGGCAGGGCAGTGTTGTGTTTAAGATCTTAAGCGCATATATGTATAAATAAGTCATAGATTTATGTGATACATCGTTTTGGATATTAACATTGCTAATGTTTCAGTTTCCATTTTTCAATTTAAGTAACTGCTGATTCAGACTAACTTCATTACTACATTCTTTTGGGATCTTGTTAATTCATTCATGCATCTTAAAGATAACATTCTTATGTTCTAAAAATATTTAGCTACAGGAAGTGGATGGGGCTGATCTTACTCAGTTTAAGTCGTTTCAATTTCCATCACTATTTTCAGGAACCCACTAACCCTGATGTAAAATGAGGACTTGATTGAACACCTGTGCTTATCGTGTTACAGAGTTAGTCACACTGTAAAGCATCACCAGAATGCCTAAACCTTGTTTCAATTTGGTAAAGATTTTCTGTGTGTTCATAACTCTGAAATTTTAATATATTTCGTAAGTTACAAAATATTTTGTAAGCACATATTTTCTTACAATTTTTCTGTCAAAGAGCAGTTTGCTAATGTGGACAAATAGTGTAAAACTGAAGTTTTTTTAAATATAGTACTAACTTACTTTTGGTTTGTGTTTATGACATTTACCCATCTTTGCAAGATTACAATGTTTGTTATATTTGCAGGTGAAACTCCAGGAGATTACAAGGATCTGAAACCCAACAACCCCAACATTAAAGTAGAGGATGGAACATTGACAATCAACAACATACAGAAGACTAGTGAAGGCTACTATCTGTGTGAAGCTGTCAATGGCATAGGCTCTGGTCTGTCTGCTGTTGTTCTCATTAGCGTGCAAGGTAAGCTTTCTACTTTCTTATCTACAAACATGGTTTTTATACTGGATCTCCACAATGCCGTGTACTATTTTTTAAAATAAAGATTTTTTTTTTCTGTTAAATGGCACATCATTAAGTTATTTAACATGTACAGTGCCCGCACGCTAGGAAAGGTCTTCAGCGAGATGCGTAGCAGGCGTAAACTGGTACGTTCTGCGCAGCAACCCGCCCTACATTTCCCCACCCAACTGCTAAGAGGGGGAATGACGGAGGCCAGCTGCATGCTGTAAACACCATTCAAAAAACATATGTATGACTGTGGCAGCCAACTTACCTACTGTAACTCTTCAACTCCAGACAATACACCATCACTTCCAGCGATACTCCTGCCGTCTACGTCTTCACATGAACTGCCAGTATCGGTGTCATAGGTGTCACTTGAAGTGTCGGTTACTCCACCTAAGTTGATTATAACTTGGTAGACAGCGATATCAATAGCCCCTTCATGTACTCCATATCCTTCTTAAATTTTTTTAACATGTTCACACACGAGACTTCCACTTATCACTTCCTATCTCAGAAAAACGTTGTTTGCACAAAGAAATGACACTATTAATTTTAAAGTCTACATTTCGTTGCGCAACCCATTGTTTTACGTCCGCCCAAATAAGTTCTATTGGATTTAAATCCGGGTGGTATGGTGGAAGACGTAAAACGCTGTGGGAATGTTGTGACATTAACTCATCGATA
>PNEQ01001804.1:13473-39464 GCA_003012365.1 Medauroidea extradentata | reverse complement strand
TTTTATTTTCAAAGATAAAGACAGAATAATCAATAAATCACAGTATGGATTTGTAAAGAACTCTAACACAACATGTGCAATAGTAGACTCAATCATTCCCATACAAAATGCAATAGACAAAGGAAAAATAGCTGCTGGGCTATTCATAGACCTTAGGAAGGCCTTTGATACAGTTGACCACCTACTCCTGCTTAAAAAAACTAGATAGAATAGGCATAAGGGGTACACAATTAAACTGGTTCAGAAACTACCTAACAAACAGAGCTCAATATGTTGAAATAAAAGGGAACAAAGGATCTACATCTGCAATAGTGTGGGGTTCCTCAAGGCTCTGTGCTGGGACCCATACTATTCCTTATTTTCATAAATGATATCAATTTGCTAGGTCTGAAAGGTAAAATCAATTTATATGCAGATGATACTTCCATATTCTACACAGGCACTAAAGAAGCAGATATAATAAAAGACGTACAAGATGATTTAACCCTTATTAGTAACTGGCTCTTACAAAATTCATTAACACTAAATAGGCTATTAAGAAAACCAAATTTATGTTTTTTAAAAAACCAGGTCAGATACTTGCATCACATAAAGTAACAAATGTGAATGGATGTTTGATAGAAAGTAGATAAAATAGTGTTTTTAGGTCTAGTTATTGATAACTGTTTACTTTGGAACCACCACATTGATCACATTAAGAAAAAAATAATGCCAGTTATTGGTATAATAGCAAGATTAAAATATCTAGGATTCAATAAAGCCAACTTAAGAAATATATACTATTCACTCATCCATTCTAACTTGACGTATATGGACATATATGGTCAGGCTGTACTAAAAGCAAATTCAAAGAACTACAGGTACCTACTCCAAAATCGAGTTATTAGGATTCTCTTTGATCTTGAACCTCTCACCCCCACAAAAACAATTTATAAACTTACAAACATCATTCCACTAGAAGTCAGTGTCAAATACTCTTACGCTAAATATTGTTATAAACTGCGGCAGGAAACCATTCACACTTGCCTTAAATTAACAAAAAACTCTGATAACCACCCATATAATACTAGGGATAGGAATAATCTAAGCCAGGAATACTATAAGTCAAGCAAGTATGGCACAAGGTCAGTAGCTGCTTCACTTGTTTATGCCTATAATAAGCTACCAAAAACAGTAAGAAGCGAACAATCCTTCAGTCTTTTTAAGAAAAGGGTAAAATACCACCTCATAAGCCAATACAACAATGTAATATGAGTCAAAACAATTATGTATGTACTGTAATTTGTGTGTGTATTTGTAAGCATATCTCTACTGTTTGGTTCATTTTTTATTATCATTTGCTTTTGCTACTTAACGTATTCTTATATGTGTGTAACAAATCACATTGTAGCCTAGACCTAGTCTGTATACATTAAATATGACTTGTAATCTAAATTGCTTTGAGATAGTTATGTAAAAATGTTATGTCCATGTGGTTGTTTTATGTCCTGTTTGTTCTTGGACCTCTGTTTTTTGCTGAACATGTCTCTGTTTGTAGAATAAGGCAGATGTGGCTGCCAGATCCGTGATGTAACTGTCCCTCTAACGAGCCCTGGCTCTTTGGGACCTATTGGAAAAAAAAAATAAAAAAAAAAATAAATAAATCCGGATTGTACAAGACGAATGAGTAAATTATTACTCTAGATAAATAAAATTGATTAATTAAACAAAAAAGTGCCATAGTAAAAATTTAAATCATACTATTCTACTATTCGTACTGCAATTAATTAAGCATGTACTATGGGTTTTCATTAAAAACCTAACGTGGCCCTTGGTGGCTCTTAAAGAACAGCGCTCAAATATGCAGGCAGTGTTTGTTAGCTTGAAGTTAAGTTGCTTAAATATTTCGATAACTTGTATTGTTTTAAAATAAAATTAATCGCAATCTAACTCCGGAATGCTAACATTATTTTCAATTTTTGTTCGAACAAAGTTGTGACAGAAAGGCTGGCAGTGGCATCCGGCGTGTTGATAGCGGAGCATGTTATCGACATCGACTTTGGTTGAGATAACAGCCAGCGTGGAGTATAGACGCCAAGACGTGTGACCGCATCTGACTGTAGTGTGCAGTCTTCCCTAACCTCACTCTCACTTGTTGACGGTGCGTTTTCGTTGAAACTGTTTGAAACTCCTGCGGTATGGATCTCACACAGTTAGTTTTAGTGTGTCTGCTGGTCTTGACGAGCTGTCACGTAAGAAGTTGGAACATATTCCACAATGGAAGACCCAAGAATGGAATGTTGGGCACCCCCGTACTGCGAACACCCATTCATAAATTGCCACCAGATGAGTGGTTCGAGCAGAAACTTGATCATTTTGATCCTTTAGAAACCGCTACTTGGAGACAGGTGAAACTTTATTTTTGTGCATATTTTCATAAGAGTAGCTAGGCACTTAAAACGGCACAAGACATAGACCTATATAATGTTAAAATAATATAGCTTACTTATATTAATAAAAGTAGATATGTATGAGTCCAATTACTTAAAGTTAACTACAGTCGTAAAAGCATATTGATTTGCTTAGTGCTACAAATAGATTAACTGCATAAAAATACAAGAAGCTTAACGTCAAGTACTACAAAACTCTCTGCTCTGGCCAACATTAAGCAATTTTTACTACTATTAAAGGCTAGAAACACCAGCGACACAAGTAATATAGACTAGAAATATTTTCTGTTCGGAATTTGTGTCACACTTTTTTTAATGCTTACTATCTGGTTGGCTAAACAATGTTCACATTTTGTCTGTTATGCTGTGTCAAGACTTCCCACCTAGCTGCAGAGTTAATTCCCAGATGTCTACCACATGGCAAGGAAGAAGGTTAGAAGTACGGACATAAACAGATGGGAAGGGCAGTATATATAGAAAGCTTCAGAATACAATTAGTTAGGTGTAGGCCTAATGTTGCAGGGGACTTAGGGTAGCAAAAAGCAGATAGAGTGGTGTCTAAAAGAAGAAGGGCTCTAGGAATGCTAGGAAGTGTATTGAAGACAATTAGTACTGTAGTGCAGTGAAAGAAAATGTGTAGGTACATTACAATGGTAACTACGGCGAATGTTGTAGATTAAGAGGGCGTGGTACATAATTCAACGCTAAAAGCATTAGGCCTAATCTATAACTGTAGGTTTCTTGAAGCCAATTTGCGAAAATTAAACAACAGCAATCCTAGACAATAGTTTTATTTTAGCCAATATCTTAAACAAAATTGTTTCCAGTGTTACAAACTTCTGAGGCACAATCTCTGATGCCGGTATCTCGTGCATTAACTGCGATGCAAGAGATTGTGCGTAACGAGTTAGTAATTCTGGATAAATATTTACTCATAAAGTTGGCAATCTGGGATTGTCATTGAGTATTTTATCCATATTGGCTTCGAAAAAAGCGTAGAATTCAACTGATGTTTTCAGCGTTTATTTATCTACCAGTGGGACCTGTACGTGGAATTGGAGGTGTGGGAGTTTAAGAAGGTACAAAGACAGGCAGCAAGGTGGGTGAAGGATAGATGGAGAAGACAAGGGCGGGTTGGTGATGACGAGGGGAACTTTCGGCCTCTGTGATGTTAGAGGAACTTGGATGGCTCTTGTTGAAGGAAAGGAGAGGTGTGGAAAGGCTGGTCAGGATGTACAGGGTGGTTAATGGAGAGAGAGGCTGGGGTAAGTTGAGCTGCCTGTTAATTAAGGCAGAATGTAGAGGAAGAAGGAATAATAGTGAGGAGATCCAGATTACGAGCAGAACAGATTGGTGTACGCAGTCAATGTTTACGTCAGTGAGGAAGTGGAATTTGGTTTGGTAGTTAGTTGAGAAAGAGTTTATAGCTTGCCTCGGGTGGTTGCGAAATTATTAGGCTATTACGTATAAGGTTATATGGTTTGCCTACACCCTTTCTTGAATTGGGGTTGCTGCTTGCTGCCTTGACGTCACTGTTGCGAACAACTTATGATGTTCTCAGTACTGTGCCTATGAAATTATGTTTCAGGTCACATGACAGCCTTCGGTTCATTTCCTGTCAATGTGTAAACTCAATTCTGAGATCGGCTTAATGTTGCTGAAAGAAATAGTTTTTAGCTTACGTTTGAGCGTTCTGAAAGTGGTTTACAGATTCAAGTGGCTTCCTACGTACATTGACCTTACAAATACAGTATTAAACTAGCTAAAGTGGTTACCATTAACTATATACTATTTTTGACTAAGCAGCACTAAGTTACTATACATTAACATTTGTAAGGATAAGTATTAAGTAACAGTTGTAACATGAAGAGAAAAAACAATGAAATACATACACTATTTTTACAGTTCAAGGCTGTACAAACATTAAATCAGTAGAGCAGTTATGCCTATACTTTGAAACTATTTGTTGGCATGTGTTATGAAAAACACATTATAGTCTTGTTGAAATTGTTTCCAGAAATACTTTACAAATTCGTCATTCTACAAGGCTGGGGGACCAGTTTTTCTGTTGATCGGAGGAGAAGGTGCTGCGAACGCGACTTGGATGGTCGAGGGCACGTGGCTCGACTATGCCGCTGAGTTCAAAGCACTTTGCTTCCAGTTGGAGCATCGCTTCTATGGCGACAGTCACCCGACAAAGTAAGTAGGATGTCTTACGGAAGAGTGTCATATTGAGTTAATGGATAATGATTTATTTACTTTTACATTTAGGATAAAGGTAACTTTTTTTATACTGTACTTGTTTTTTGACCATACGTAACTTATTTATCTATTTATTATTTTTTTTTCAATATGCGCATATACTGTAGATAGTTATGTATCTAACCCATGCAAAGGAATTATACAGCATTAATTCAAAAATGTATAGTCATAGACAAACAGAAGCTGCATACTGTCACCAAAACATGGAAAAATGTCTGTAAACACATTGTAATACAGCCATCAATGCTTTTTTGTTGATTATTATCAATAGTTGACCTAGTTGTCAATATTTGACGGTGGACTAGTTTGTATTTCACACAGTTTTCTGTTAATATTTTACATCTCAGTATCAACACATGTGTTTCTGTGTTTCATTTGTCACCTTTGTGTATTTACGTACTACGATTCACATGACAATATCTAAACAGTAGCCTAATATCTGACAGCTCTCAAAATAACGATTCTTCCTTAGATAGACAAATGTTGGCTAAATGTGTATAACTGATGTCCACGTCACAACGGACAGATTAACTACAAGTGTAATGTAAATTCTCATTGTGTACACCAATTAAAAAGTAAAAATAAAATACACATTTTCATGAATTATTTTAGAATTTTCTTTATACTTTGTGTCACTTTATTTCAGTAATTTATTTATGTAGCAGAGTTAATTTCATAAGGAAATTCTAAAAACATACAAAACAATTTTTGAGAAAAAAAAGCCCAACAGGATATGAAAGATTGTTGCAGTATTTCTTGAAAAATTAGACCAGAGATAGTTTCTACCGATATGAAGTAAAGAAATTTTGGGCAGCACTTAATGTCTACAAGTCTTCAGCGCTGGTGTGGGGTGACATGATTTGGGTATGGAGAAGTGCTGGAATGAAAGGGCAGGGGAAATTGGAGATCCCAGAGAATACCAGCCAATCAGCGGGATCGTCCAGTACAATTCCCACATTCGAAATTCTGGGGACTGACCCGCAGGGAACCAAACCTGGATCACACTGATAGGAGGCGAGTGTTTTAGCCACTGCGTCAACCATGGCCCCAATTTCTACTGATTGGGCAAATATTTCTCATGTTGGAAAATTCACCAGTGGTTTTTCCTGCTTACACCTGACATTCAAAAATTACTATTTTGGTTGAGTCTGGCTGAATCAATGTATCCTGAAATCTCTTTAGTTTCTTGTGGATGTGCAAATTTTACACACACAATCTTGCTAAACCATTAAATATTATTAGACCCTCTGTAAATAGCGTGTTAAGCTCTCTCAGTTGGTCAGTATACATTATATGAACAACTTTGATGTAAATATGCTGTGCTACTGTTTTTCATTTTTCATTTCATTTCATTTATTTGTCTTCATTTGATCCCATTAAGTCAAATATTGACGAAGGATATTAGAGATGTCAGACAATAATTTCATCACAAACATTTACAATAAAACATATAGTCACTTAATAACAATATAGTCACTTATTAATAAGTAATATACAATCCCTTTAAAACAAGTACAGTATACAACATATATAGGAAACAAATGTTACTGATGTTTTAATATTACAATTCTAATCATAACACATGTCACCATTCACACACCCAGCAACAATACAATATCAAAAATATTAAGATTCACTGTTATAATATTCATCAATTGAATAAAAGGCTTTGTTTAAAAGATATTTCTTTAACTCCAATTTAAATTTTATTTTATTTATCTTGCTAAGGTTTCTCAACTTAGCTGGTAATTTATTGTATACCTTAATCCCAGAAAAATAAGCCCCTTTCTGTAATTTCTTCAAATGATTATTAGGTACATGTACATTACTACTGGTTCTTGTATTGTGGGTATGAACTGCTTGATTCATTACAAAGTATGAAGGATTATTTACTACAAAGTTTGCTATTGAATATATATATTGGGATGGCAATGTCAAAATACCCAAGCTTTTAAATTTGGGACGACATGAATCACGTCTATTTAGCCTAGCAATTATTCTTATAACTTTCTTTTGTAAACGAAAAATATGTATACTTGTATACCAAAAGACATAACAGAGTGAAAAAGGGCAAAATAAACCTGTTTAAAAACAGAAGTTTCAAAAAGGTAAGACAAATTACGGAGTGCAAAACATGCTGAACCAAGTTTAGAAGTTATATAATCAATGTGTTTACTACCATCAATATAGCTGTTAGACCAGTGTGCCATTCTGTATGAAGAATGCTGTAATACAGGGTGGGGAAAAATAACTTCCTTTTTTAACATGGCAATAAAACCCATTATATGATTAGCAAAGATTCCATTTTAATTTGTATAATGTAGTTACATATCTAAAGTTTCGTTTTACATAGTTTTTAAAATCAAATCAGGTAGGTGAAGCTCAACATTGTCTGTACACTGAGTAAACCAATTTCTGGCGTTTCTCATGACACTTACCAGCTTAGCAGTGGGTATGCTGGCAATTTCTGTGTGGATGTTGGTCTTCAGGACGTGTATGGTCCTTGGACGACTGGCGTAAACACGGGATTTCAAGTAACCCCATAAAACATCACATGGAGCCAACTCATGGAAGCAGGCTAACCACTCCAAATCACCTCTTATTGAGATGGAGCTCCGGGGAGTGTTCCCTTAAAGTAACCATCGATGCCCTTGAAATGTGGGCCGTTGCTCCGTCTTGTTGCAATAAAATATCTCCTAAGTCCAATTCATCGAGCCGTCCGAAAAATACGCCTTGGCGGCAAACGCACGCTCCTCGCTGTTCCAACACATGGTGGCGTGGAACAAAATTTTACACCCACACCTCTCAAATGAGATCATTCCTGCCCCGCTACGACACATACGGCCTGAATGGCGCACATTTCAAAAAAGGAAGTTATGTTGCCCCATCCTGTATACCTTTGCTGTTGTCTGTGAATTCTTACAATATCCTTCACCTCCACTTCAATGCTTGGGGCAACACATTGTTGGATCAGACAATTTTTGAATATGCGGATTCAGGACTAATGAACAAAATAATTACTTTTTTACCATGAAGCAGCTTTAAGGAAATTTTGTATCAGCAGTGGTAATTAATGTTAACATAATTGCAAAATGTAAAAAAATATATTTTAAGACAGTTGGGAAAAATTGTTGTAAACAAAATTATCTTCTATTTCACAAAGAATTCATTATAAGAGAATGGAGGTTGAAACTCGACCAGTACCATTGACTGTGAGTGGAAATCACGATTCTCTAACCCAGTTGCAATCAAATGCTAATATGATACATAATCACGTTTGCATTCTCCACAATTCACTTAAATGACTTAAAAATTTAAGTTTATATATTTATTTTTTCCAGGAAATAACTAGTCTTTATGTGTAATAGTTTATTGGTCCATTGCTCATTGCATGTATTTTCGTAGCACTTTTGAAATTAAAAATGGTGAAAGCAGGCATTGTTTTAGTATTTATCTGGTAATATTTAATTTGGTTTTTATGGTACAATATGTTAAAATTTAATTTCCTGATATTTGTTTCTCATTTAAAATAGTGGCAAATTCTCTGAGTTTGCTAGGCTTGCTGTGCAAGTGCACACGAAACACGAAATTATTAAATATCTTCAGTCTATAAATATAGTATTTAATTGTAGTTTTGTATACCCTGCAAGTATTTATAGGAGACCAATGTCGTCAACTGATTGTAAATGCTGTGTGTTGTACTTCAATGAAGGCGGAAACTTCTCTCTGTCTGATGAGGTAGCAATATTTTATGCGTATACAACACCCTCGTGTCTTCATTCAGCCGCAAAATTGTCAGGCCTACGCATTTCACAATCCCCATTGGTGTAAAATGTTAAAGCTAACATTTTATTCTCTTGTAATGATTCTACAATAATTTTTTAGACCTGTGATAAATCCATAAATTATGATGAGAAAGTCGGTAGATTTTATCAAAATGGTTAATCAAATATGAACAAATTTTATATTTTTGATCAGTGATTCCCCTGGTTAAAATCCACAAAGCTTTTCCTCACCATTTTGTCCTGTAAACAAAATCATATTTTGTACAGAATATTCATTTGCTATAGCTGTAACAAGAGGCAAATAGAGGAACTATGCCTGTAATAAACAGATCTGATCCTGTTTACATCTTCAATGTTAAAATATAGTTAAGAGGTGGTACAATTTTGTTGTGCACATGTGCAAGTATGAGAGATGAACGCAGATATAATTTGCACATTCAGCTTGGTTAACTGTTGATAACTTAATTGTGAGCATTGGACACAGGTGGTTTGCGCAAGAACTGACCTCTCTATATTTTTAACCAGTTGATTCCTAAAACAGGCTGTGGATGTTAGGGTAGCTGCATTATTTGTATGGACGAATAATGCAGCAGCCAACCAGAGCTATGAATTTACTGAATATTCACCATGATTGTTTAATCACCAAAATTTTCATGAGAGTATAACATTGCTGTTGTTTTAACATAAGGAACCTTGTTTCGAAATTTTAAATGTTTTTTAAATTATGAAGTTTGTGTTTTTGTTTTCTAATATAATAATCTCATAATCACTACTAAATATGTACTATTTCAATACACGTTTCTTCAAATCGCCTTGGAATTATTCTATAGAGTTACAGATGCTATTGATTTGTTACAAAATTGTCATCGGTAAAATTTTATATATTAACAGGCAACAGTGAGTAAATTTTACACTAGATTTCTTGTCATGTGCGGTTTCTGCTGTTACTTTATGTGTTCTATGTTAATGTTTTTTGATTGTGAATGTTTACAGTGTTGCAACATCATGGCTTTACAAAGTAACAAACAGCAGGTGTTCAAGATCGGTTAAACAAACTATATAAAAACAAATGCAGACAAATTTTTTTCCATTTAGTCATTTTGTAAAAAATTATTTGCATTAAATGGGGTGTTCATATGCACTTATAGCAGCAAGTGATTCTAGTGGGCTCAGCTGGAGTACAGAACTGTATCATGAAGTTACTATGGAACATTCATCACTTCCATAGAGTTATATACTTTTTGTTAAGCTAATGTAAGTACTTTTATTAGTTTAGTGTGTGGGGTTGCAGTAAGCACATTTGATCAAATTCACCTACAGCAGTCTCTCTCGCATAATTACAATGAAACAATTTTTTTTTTGAACCACTCAACAGATCTGCTAAAAACTGATGTAAAATGTAAGGAAGTGTAAAAAGGGGGAAAGTTATGCTGTAAAAGGTTTGCATAGGACCAGAGAAAACAGATGTAAAATAAGGGAAAGTGTAAAATCTGGAAATATAAAAAATGGGATTCTACTGTGTATGTACATAGCAATTTTATTATTGGTAAACAAGTTTTTAAAATTTTCAAACAACTTAAATTCATCGTCCTATCATGGTCAGACGTAAAAAAATTAATTGGAAACAAAAGTTAATAATAAAGTTTGTGGTAATTGAAAATTACAGTATATCTTTTATCTTCCACCTTAAGAAGGCATGTGGCTAATAATTAATCGCTAAGAACATCAGTTTAAAATTGTAGGTTTCTCAGCCAGTTTGGAAAAAATACAAAATTGTAAACAACAATCCTAGAAAATACTTTCGCCAAATTTCTGAACAAAAATTTTTTATTCAGTTACGGATTTCTGAACAATTTCTGATGCTAAAATGTTGTACATTTAAATGCGGCGCAACAGGTCAAACATAACAAAAGCATCATTCTGGGTAAATGTTTAACATAGAGTTGTTAAATATCACTATCTAGGATTATGGTTTTGTAGTTTTTACTAATTGATGTTTAAAAATGTTTGGTTTTCATTCTACATTTTTAGCATTTATTTATCTGCCACACACTCTTTACCTTGAGGAACTCCAGGAGTCGCTTAACTTACCTGATACTCATGCTGCCTGCAGGGACATGAGTGTGAAGAACCTGGTCTACCTAAGCAGTGAGCAGGCACTCGCAGACCTGGCAAACTTCATCGTGGGCATGACGAGCAAGTACAGCCTGCCCCCAGACACCAAATGGGTCGCCTTCGGAGGGTCCTACCCTGGCTCCTTGGCCGCGTGGCTGAGGCTCAAGTACCCACACCTGGTGCACGCGGCCGTGTCGACCAGCGGCCCGCTGCTGGCCATCGCAGACTTTAAAGGTAAGTGCAATGGAGGAAACTCTCATGATCATGTTGGTTCCACAGTGATTGTACTGACATTCTGCTGTAGAAGGGATTTGAAGTCATTCTTTTTTCTTTTTTTTACCTGAGAGTTGCTTGGAGGAGGAGTCTGAGAGGTAAAATCTGCCTTGGTAGTTTTGAATGTCAGATTTTGACATTACTCTCCTTAAGCTTGAGGGGAAATATTTCTGTCATTTCTTAAGGCAGCAACCTACTTGTCACTTGCATTCAAATTTGTAAAAGAAACAAGAATGACTCTTTTAGGAGCGACTATCAAAGTCTGTCCATAATGACTGAGATGCATAATATACAGTATGTCCAGGTACAAGCACACCATTTGGAACGTGTAGAAAATTTTAAATTAGCGATTTACACCCTCTAATGTTGCATCTCGTTTTGGGAAACAAATTTTTATAATGTGTCATAAAAACTTTCCATAAAAAAAAAGTTCATGTTGTCTAACTAGTATTTTGGAACAATGTGAGTATCAGAATATTAGAAATAACATACTAGTTTAAAGTGTTTGTTATAATGTGTAACCTATCTGTACAGCTATGCTATGACTCTTGCATTGGTTACATATGTAATATTTAATTGGAAAAACAATCAAAAATTAAAAACTGGCATTGTATCGACGACAGCCAAAGTTTTTTTTGTGTGCATTTAAATCACTGCAATTACTTTAGAAGCAAATGAGCAGCGAATATGTTTTGATAAATACATCCATTTTCCTGCGTTATACAATAGTTTTGTACTACCTTCTGAAAAGTAAGGGGTTCTTATAATTGTGTTAACAGCATGATGCGCTTTTATTTCAGACTTTTTTGGTGTTGTGGAAGCTAGTCTGTCTACTGCAGGGGAAAACTGTGTGGAAGCCATTCAAAATTCTACTCAGCAAATAGACATGCTGTTGAGACACATGGTGGGTCTTAAGACCTTGAAAACTCTTTTCAGGTAGGGAGATAAATAGCTATTAAGAGACCTACCTACCTTAGTGGTTTAATTGTAATGCAGTGGGTTATTATTATTTTTTAATTTATCTATGTATCATACTTTCTGAAATATGTTTGCATGTAAAAAGAAATATTCATCACAGACTGCAAAGGGTAGGTACTTTCGAAGCAGTATTGATGCTGTAAATAGGAACCTGGAAATTTTGTAAGCCACTTTTTGAGGAGGGGTTGGATTTACAACTCCTGTATGTATAATTACTTTCTTGAATTGGTCACTGTTTGTTTGATTTATCGTTCAAGACTATGAACTGCTGTAATAGCGAACCTGCATTAAAACACTACTGGACCTCCTGCGCTACCTTGTCACATGTGCAACTGGCAGCCAGTGAACAAGTAGCTGAGGACAGAGTGTATACAGAACTGTGGAAACTAGCTGGCTGGTTGTTAATGAACCCATTACATTTTATAAATATTGTTTCATTGCTCTCCAGCTTAAAAAAAATTGCTGTTTAACATTTAATAGCGATAGAATCAAAACTACATTACAGACAGTCGTTGGATTTAGCTGCATAGTCACATCAACTAAAGACATAGGGTCACCACTTTTAAGTGTCTCTCAGGCAAGTTGCTGGCAGGAAGCCGGCATGTCAGTTGAGTGGCTTGCACTAAGCTGCGATGTGGTACGTGGTTCAAATACCGTTGCCCTTCTAATTTTTTTCTCCCAGTCCACAGATATGGGTAAAAGCTTGAGCTGGGCAACCACTGTAAGGGACTCACTTGCCTGTTGCTGTTTACCATGTTTGAAGCACAGAAGTAAGATAGTGATCTAGGTGATGGCGATGCGTGCCTGTAATAACTCATTGCTTGTATGCTCAAGGTCCTGCTGGAATTGTGCGGCATCAGACAGTGACACTTTAATGTATTTGCGGTAAATATGCAGGAATGATCATTGTAGGACCCTCAGTTTCGTATCAGTATGAGTAGTACCTAAGTACAGAGTCGGGTGGCACAACAATAACATGTTGGACTCACATTTGGGATGTACTGAGTTCAATTCCTAGTTCAAATCATCCTGAATGTGTTCTTCATGGTTTCCCGAAATCGCTCAAGGCAAATGTGGAGATGGTTCCTTAATGAGGGCCATGGTAGATTCTTCTCTCAGTTCTTGCGTAAAGTTGTGTGGAACTAGCTCTATTAACATTGCTGTTGTTAAGCTCACCGGAAAGAATAGAAAACTAGTAGTATGTTTTTAGATACAGTAAAGATCATTTTTATATTTGTTGGAAAGCTCAAGATAGCTACTGTTACACATGTAATGTTTTAGAACTACATACTTGAATTTTTAGCAGGATAAAGTGAGCACTAAACACATTTCTTTAAAAAAATGTTACAACCCACCTTTTCTACTGCTTTTGCGATAATATCTGTGAGCCTAAGTAGTGCAGATATCATAAAACTCTCTTGTCATTTCAGCCAGCCTCCATAGGGTAGTCTGTTAGGCGCCAATGTACAGTGCGAGAAGTTGTGGGTTTGAATCTGACTCTGGCATGGCTGTTATGTTGTCTCATCACCTCACTTCACCCTCATTGGCTCGTAAGACCTCGTGGTTAAAGGGCTGTCAAAACCTCTCTTCACCATCTTCTAGTCAGCTGTTAAATCTCCTATTTACAAAGTTTGTCTTTGTGCGTGCATAGTAGAAATTAATTATACTGTGACCCGTTATACAACAAATTTTTTATATCATTGGTTCTGCTTTTCTAGAGTGTGCTTTATGTCGTACAGCCTGAATAATAAATGAATGACTGGCCATGCCCAGAATACTGCAGAAAAGCTCTAGCATGGCCTCGATGTATGTCCCTCAAGAACCATGTCATACGGGATATTAGTTGTACAGTGGAACCCCAATGGGCAACATGCCGATGTGATAAATATTGTCTATATTTCAAGGGGCGCATTCTAACACAACTATAAGAGTATCTACACAACGTTTTTTGCATAAAAATCTGTGTGGAGTAAGTTATTTTGTATTAAAAGTAGCTATTTATGCGGCGATTATCACGTGACAGCGAAACGCACCCACATTGGCGTGACGTCACTGACCAGGCACGGCTCGCTCCGCCGGCACGGCGCCGGGTATGATTGTTGGCCGGCACGTTGTGAAATGTGGCTGTAACTCGTACCTACCGTTATAGACTTATTAGTAAGAAATGGAGAAAGGTTTTGTAAAAGCACAGTCGGATAACTTACCGCAAGTTGATACTTTCATGGTATTAAATTATTTCAACTGTAATTACTTTGACGGCGCGGAAACAAGAGGAGTTAAATTACAAAGGTAAGTATCCAAGCTTTACACACGCGATCGTTAGCAGTACATGTACAGCGTAAATAATAATCTATGTGTATATAAAATTTAATATTAGTAGCATTATCGCGTTCTAAAATACTAACCTGCCAGAAAATGTGACATTTATATATTTTGTTGCTAAATAACTTTTGAGAACATTGTTTGTCGTTCCGGTTTGCCACAACATTATAATTTAATTTCACATAATAGTGTGTAATATGAAGCTGTACAAACGAACAACAGTTTTATTTAAAGCCTTGCAAGTTTGGTGCGATACATTTTTGTGATCAGTGCATTGCACTACGCACAGGAAATTGGCCTATGAATACCCATTTTCACCGTGACGGCCAGTGGCACGTCTTGTTAAGACGGTAAGGAACGACTCCGAGATGACGGCCGACGAAGTGTCTGTGGCCGTAAAGGCAGGTCGTTTTCAACCGGCATTTGTGATGGCTCGCGGGGTGTTAATATAATTTTAGACCTAACTGTATCATAGTAAAGTGTGTAAAGCGAAGATTAATAAATGTTGTAAAGGGGCTTCAAATTATTTTATGTTAAACTAATGGTGTGTCTGAATGTAAAATATTTCCGTAAAATATACACGTGGTGTTTTAATGTAAATGGATATTTTTTACACAAGACTTAGTGTAAGCCTATTATTATTATTGAGAATTCATTGGTATGTGATTTTCATTTTGACCTGTGCATGTACTTAAATTAATTTTCCTAAAGGAAAAAATACAAACTGTTCTTACAAAATATATAACATTACTTTTTTTTTTTTTAACATATAGGCCTATAGTGGCAAATACTGTAAAATTGTTAAGGCCATGATGTTAAAAATTGGTTTTAATATGTATACTAATTTAGTAATTTTACTAGACGAAAGAGAGAATAATTTTAATTGATTGTTGAATGAAATAACATTGAATATACCTTATTAAATTTAACAAGTAGCTGTTGTTTTAGAAGGCTGTTAAAATACTTAGTTACACAAAAAGAATATTTCTTAGGTCACAAACAATTTTACAATATCGGCTACTATTTAGGCCTGTGTTTACAAATAACTCGTGAAGCTATACTGTTAAGTACGCACCCAAAATTGTTTTGATGTTGAATGCTACAAAACCCGTAAATACAGTTTTATAAATGCTATGGAATATTTTTATATTAGGCCTACAGTAAAATAAGTGCTTAAGTACCGTTGCATTAATAGCACGTAATGTAATTTTCACAGACGCAAATTAGTATTACCGACGCCAAAACATTATGTAAACATCGGGGATAAACTGTAGCGTAAATGGACGGATTTCTGCAGAAAGGAACACACACACAATGAACTAAAACTGAGATAGTTATATGAGATCAAGGTTTTCTGTCAGTTTGTAAAAGTAAAACATATACAAACAATTTTTCTGGGCTCTTGAAACTCTCAAAATATTATGAGTTTACGTTAGGAATTTTTTCAAGGATATTCTTTGAAACTTCTCTGTCAGCTTGGTATGATTGTTAATTTGTTACAAAATAAATAATTTTATCGGCTGGTTCCCTTCTGCAAAAATCCCTCTAAATAGCTTATGGGAGGGCCAACAATGCTTTTATGTATATGATAAAAAAGACGTTAATTTTATAATTTGCTACTCCGGGGTAAACAAAGTGATTTTAATAAGAATCACGAAACAATATGACGATCAATAAGACAAAAACACAACAAGAAAAATAAAGGATAACGGTGCTGGTGTAACACTACTCTCGACACATTGTGATAAAAATAACACAGGTATGTTAACATTTGTACTTACATCAAAATGCTCTTTACAAATGTAAGCGCAAGATTTTTCTGAGACGTCACTGACCTCCCGCCTTGCTGCTTTGAACCATTTCTTTCTCTTGTCCTTTGGCACGGTAATGAATACCTTATCTGTTGCATTTTCAGATGTATTCTTGCACCGTGGTACAATGCACCATTTACAGTTTCTGGGAGTAATTGATTTGATGTCATTTCCCGTATTTATATCAATTTTCAAGAGTGAAGTGCGCTAAGTAAACATTCTCTATCGGATACGCGGAGCTGACTGACTCGTGCCTGGCTAGTGACGTCACGAGGGGATCGGCCGGCCGAGGCGCGTTTTGGCGGGCGTTCAAATCGTGCTAACTTCAATAGGCTGTAACTTTTTTAAGACTAATTTTCCAGCCGTAAGACTTTGCAGGTATTGATATTGGTACTAAACAGTTGAAAAACAGCAGTTACAAAAAAACATGCATGTTGCCCATTTTATATTCCCTTGAATTACATGTTTCCCTTAAATGCACAATTTTTTGTGATTCCCATTATTTTCCCCATGTTAACAATGTATTCCATTCCTGCCATTTACACTGCAGTTGATACTTGCTTCCCCTGATTTACACTTACAGTATTTTTTTTATGAAGCTGACCATATTTTTCCCTTCACTTACAAATGAAATGTTGATATCATGGAAGAAGGATGAAATTTCAATACAGATGAAAATGTAAACTGTACCTACGTATGTGGACAGAATGTTTTAAAAAAACAGGACAATTAAATCAATGTTCGTAGTAGAAAACATGCCTTTTCTTAATCTATGCCGAATAGCGTGTAACGCCTACCTCGGGTGGGATCGGGATAGCGAACTACGCTGTTGATGTGAGTGAAGGGCGCCAGCAATACTCCCCAGGTACTGCTCTTCGAGACTCTTAGGCCTCAGGGTGTGGTTTGTTCGGTGTGTTCGGTATCCCACCTGACGCGTTGATGCGAGTGATTGAATGCCACTTAACGATGAGTGATTGAATGCCACTTAACGATGAGTGATTGAAAGCCACTTAACGCGCTGCACGTCGATGTGCGTGATTGAGTGGTGAAATCACTTGAATGGATTAACACATATGACACTGACTATACCAGAACTACACACTTACTGGATGTTGGCCCCCAGTACGCCTGATAACTTACGTTGTTTATACTGGCAATATTAGGTGTCTAGAAATTATGTAAACAGTATTTCACTTACAGATGATTTATTACGCTTATGGTACATAGTGCCAAAATAATGTCTGAATTACACACGCAGCGAGGTAAACGTAGTGATGCGTCCCTTGCAGTAACAATAACCCTAAAGCACACGATTTTGCACGTGATAGTGAACTTTGCGTAGTGACTACGACCGGCTGGTATATCGCACGTGGTTGGTGAGTGATCAGTGTGGAGCTGGTGTACGAGGTGAATCTACGACACCAGAAAGTGCACCTCCTTAAGCAGCTAGGGACTGGCGGCCACTATGATGGACCGTCAGGTTCACTTGGAAGCTGGCGTAGAGAGTTGAGTTGCGGTGAGCACGTGCCTAACTAACGTGTCACAAGGCAGCCGTTCCCTTTGCACATTGTAGTGTGGTAGGGCTCTACAAGTGATGTTAGCGGTACAGTGCGAAAACTGTGGCGAGCTATGCTAGGCCGGTGGTGGGGTGAATGGCACGTAACACGCTGCACACAGAGTGATGCTCTCGACGAGATGAATTGCGTGAGTGCGTGATAATGAAATGAATTTACAACGTTCTGCTCACATGGATGATGAACACAATGGCGGTGTCATAACCTGCACGTGGTCGGTCACAAAAAACATGAATTACCCCCTTAAAATGTTACACAAATACAAAATAACCTTAGCTACGCGTGTGCAAAATTATGCTGAATAAAAAAATACCAAAACGAACCTCGTATGGTGAAGGATGAGTGCCGATGTCTCCCGATACAAAAGTCCCTAACCACGTGGCGGTGATAATGCCGACGCGGTGTTTAAGTTAAAAAATACCAAAAATGGTCACAATTATTAAGTTAAGCGGATGCGCAATCCAATGGGGAATATCTGGTAACGTGTGCTAAGCAAAGGTGAACCGGTATACTAACGAGACTATTGAAAACTAACAATCAGTGAAACAAAAGATGAAGAGCACATGGACAGCGCCTTACCTCTCCAGAAGACTTTGACGAACTGCCACGAGGAAGGCAACCGCTAGGGGCTCCTTGCCTTGCTACGGGGTTTACACACTTCCGGTACCTCGTGCGCGTGAAATATTAATATTAATACCTTACGAAAATGGCACACACTAAATTATAAAATTAATTACGTTACATATTTTGCTGATAGTGAATGATGCATTTATAAATGTCTGCTGAAAACATGAAAGTAAACATAGCGAACATGATGATAACCCTTGATGGCCTTCGGCACATACTGTACACTGCTGTTTGATACACAATACACTTCGCACTAAATGATTTGACATGCATACACACTGGGGTTGCGGAATGATTATGGGAGAGTCTGAGATTGCTTTTGGGTGGGTAGAAAAGGACACACTTACGCCGTTATGGGCTTAACCCATACGCTGGCCCTGCGGCCGGCGTCACGTGTTGATTCTAAGCAAAATTCTGTGTTAAAATAGTGATTCCATTTTACTTATAAAGACTTTTTGAAAGCACGTAGTAAATCAGTGCTGCAATTATGAATTAACATGTAACATTTTTTAATTAATAGATGTTTTGTTACAGTTTTTGGTGTTTCCCTCCATTTACGCTTTCCCCTCATTTACACACATTTTTATTTATCCCTCAGAAAGTGTAATATAGGTGTTCTACTGTACTTAAGTTTTTATTGTAGACCTATAAAATTACAGGGTCAATGCTTAAGTCATTTTGATAATATTCAAATGTTTGGGTTTTTTTTTAATGTTTGAAAATAAGTTTCAATTTAATGTATATGTGTGGATGTACAGTTTTCAAGAAATTTTACTTGAGCAACAATTATGTTATTTTTAGTTTGTTACATGAATCTAGTAGTTCCGATATGAAGTTTATTGATGTTTAACTGCAGGTTGTGTGATGATGTAGACCCTAACAACATTAACGATGTAGCCAACCTTTATGATACTCTGGCTGGCAACATTGCCGGTGTTGTTCAATACAACAAAGACAACAGGGAGTTCGAAGGTGCGAAAGGCACCAACATCACCATCGACGTGGTCTGCAGCGTTATGACCAACAGTTCCATCGGCCCGGCCGTGCACCGCTACGCCCAAGTCAGTAACATGCTGCTAGATGCGAGCGGGGAGAAGTGCCTCGACTTCTCCTATGGCAACATGATGAAGGCGCTGAGAAACATTACTTGGGGCAAGGATGGAGGTAATTTTTTCCCAGTTTGCGTAATCAGTTGTTTGTCTAATAAATGTGTGGTTAGAAATGTTGTCTTATAAGGTTGTGCGAAATTGACATTTAACTAATATAATAAATATTGAAAACAAATCTTTCTGCTGGAATTGTATGTAGGAAGGTAACGTAAAAATATTTTCTTAACATTTTTTTCATAGTAGAAGTTGATTAATATTACATTACTGTACATGTTGTTTTTCATGATTTCAGAAAAAAAAAATTTTAAAAAATGTAATAACGTTTTTCATGACAATTTTGTTATACTGTACTTTATAGTTCATGTTTGAGCTTTGATAGGTAGAGACTGCATTAATTTGCAATATTTTTGATCTCCAGGGCTTTGAACACAAACTTATCCTACTGTAATAAGATAAATAAGATAAACATTTTATATGTATGTGACAGTGCAATGATTAGGCCTAATTAATAATCACTTGGAATGTAAAATTATTGCAATCCATTGCTACTCTTCAGTCACGATAGTACAACGAAAGGTGTAACCAGACCCAAAGCTAGACTTCAAGAAGAGGTCAGATACTTATTGGCTGATTGCAGATACAGTGGTACACCATGATTGAAATCAGTTTTATCCTTTCTTTGCTGTTGGCTTAGAGCTCTAAGGAAGGAGAAGGGGCAGATTGTGTAGTGTTCAGACCACTAGTCTCCCACAAGGGAAATCCTTGTTCAATTCCAATTGGAGTCGTTCCTGATCTTTCCATGCAGAAAATTATTAAAATGACCTCTTAAAAACTTTAAACATATAAAATATACAATCAAAATAAATGTCCAAATTTTACCTGCTTTCTTGGCATATCCACCATAGAAACTAATTTGCACTCACCAAGGTATGTGTAAGAGTAGCCCAACTAGCAGCCTTCGGGCCATTCTCTATGGTTGGCGGTAAAATAAAAGTTCAAATTTGCTACAGGTCTTAAAATTTTGTTTTATTAATTTTCTATCAATTCTTCTTAAGGCTCTGTTTCAGTCGCCATGTTGTATTTTATTATTTTTAACTTTCTATTTACCTTGAACTACAATACAAGCATGGCAATAGAGTTAGCAATGTATAGTTAGGTCGCAATTTGTCGGGCAAATTACGAATGTAAAAAAAATTTCCACACTCATTCCTGCGTAATTATATGTTAACATCTAAATCACAAGGTTTGTACTATACCGAAATGTAAATAGAATTTGACGTATAATCGCATATTTAACATTTTTCTTCTTAGAATTCCAAACAAGCAAAAAATAATACAATTCAATAAGGTGACTGAAACCGCGCCTTAACCTTATTTTTCCCTATCTAAAATTTAGTTGGAAAATTAATATTTTATTTATTTGTTTGTATAGATACTGATACTGAAGCGTAATGTAAAAATGTTTAAAGTAGTGTGTTGAATTTTTGATAGTATTTATGTAAATACAGTAAACATGATTAAAATATTTAGAAAACTGTAGGACTGCCATATTTGTATGTACAGTTCTAATAATATATACTAATATAGTACCTCCTTAATTGCTCTGCCAGTTCACAGTGTATCTCAAGAATACATTTCTGGCCTGCATTGTGCTGCATTTCAAGCATATGTCTAGCCTACTATCTCTCTTAGAATAAATTTCTGGCCAGCAACTGGAATATAGGCCACAATGATATATATATATGTTTTGTGATAACCAGGGTTTTAATTTTTTCCTCTGATTTAACAACAGTATTTTTATATTAATATTTTTTTCAACTATACACTCATTGTGAACAGTTCATTGTCTGCCAGTAGTTGACTCCACAACTTCCGATTGTGAGCTGTGAACTGATGCCTGTTTATTCTGGGAGGACCTATATTGTTTAAGTCATGTTCTCTTCTAATGAAGGAGAAAATACACCATTGTAACAAGTGCCTGGAAGCACATTTTTCTGTTTATTAGGCACAGTTTTGAAAAAATAATTTGTCAAAGAATGAGTGATACATCAGTGAAGTATAGAGAACTAATGTATGAAACATAGAAGCATGGTACCAAAAATTCACTGGGAAGTAAATGTGATTAAAAAAACCTTGACTCATAAATATACCAATTATGTATAAGGAATATTTAATGGTCATGCAGTCTTTTTAATTTGTCAAAAGATAGACTTTCCAGGTGTATTTCAATCACTGGTCCAGGCACACTCTGTGTATATTGGCTGAGTGCCACAAATTTCAATTACTGGAACTCAGGCTGAGAGGAAGATAAGTTGAATTATTGTACGTATTCCAGTTGTTCAGTTGCACTGAACGAGTGCCTACTGAGACCAATTTCTTTCAGCATAGTGTCTGGGGTCAGTATTGCATTTCAATGCAAATATCATAATGTAAATCGAAAATACAATAATTGCTGTCAAATCTGCTTAACCGTCTCTCTGTTTTGTAGTTGAATAATGCAAAACAGTTAAGCTCTAAATGTAAAATGACATGCCCCATTCACTTATCAATACACAGCCCCAATTTGCTGCACCTACAGACATTACATTTTAAGGGTGGCTTCCCATTATGCCATAGGCACCCACTAAGAAGAGATTGTTCAGAATTCAAAAATTAAGTTGCAAAAAGGGGTGAAATGTATTTTCAGTTACCCTTCAATATTAAACCCTTTGCAATATTGAGGTGATTTTTGTTTCTGGATAAAGCTTACTAAAATGCATGTTTTCCAATTTTGTGATTTTTCAAAGTAAAATATTTCAGGAATCCCGAAAAGCAAGTACGACCATGGATAAATTATTTAAAAGTAGTTATTTTTTGCCATTTTATTGATACGTATACCTCTTTGGGTATGGGCATTACGGTATACAGACAGTAAATTTCTTAAGATTTCTGATGACCTGTCTTGGTGTAGTGGTTTGGAACATTGGTTGGAGGTATAGCGTTTGACGTCTGTGTAAAGTAAGGCGACTGGTAGGAACTTCTCTGATATTATATACCCACATATAAGTGGCAGCTGGCAGAGGAGTTAATTTCCTATTTAAAGTGTACAACAACGTAGTTAAATGTTTAAAGTAATAGTGGACTGGGAAAGTAGAGTAGAGATATGTGAACTGCTCTTAGCAGCTAAGTTTTTGAGAAGTGACGTGTGGTTGATATGGAGCAGTGTCTGGAATGAAAGTCTGGGAAAACAAAAGATCCTTGAAAAAAGTTATTGATTTGCGGTATCACACAGAAACTATCACACGTGAAAGTCAGGTGACCTCTGCCAGAAACCAAACCCAGGTTACAATGATGTTAATAATTTTTAAAACAATAGTCGGTGAAGTTGCGGCCAGGCAGCTGGTTCACAACCAAAATAAAGTTGTTATGCAGTTGAACCGCGATTTTACGAGGTGAAACTTTTATGTGCTGAGGCCTCACCCTCTTTTTAAGAATCCTTGATTTTATGAGACAGCGATTTTACAAGGTCATTTTCAGGCACTAAGAGGCCTAACCCTCATTTTACAAGTCCTCAATTTTACGAGGTCATAATCAGGCACCTTGATGTTTCATAAAATTGGGGTTCTAATTATGTTTGTCATTACCCATGATGCTTGAGTTAGTCAAGTTGTGTAGGTTGTACTGTGTCTGTATTTACTAGTTGACCAAATAAGATAAACGGGGAACACAGTGATGCCTATATTTCCTGGACCTAAATTGTAGCCAGTAAAATTTGGCTCATGGGTGGGTAAAAAACATCTTGTGTAGTCTAGTTTGATCGTGCAGACTAACATACGCTAGTGGTTTTTTTTACAGCTCGTCAATGGACATACCAGACTTGCACTGAATTTGGCTTCTTCCAGACGTCCAATCAGAAATCACGTATATTTGGCGACAAGTTTCCTTTGGATTTCTATGTCCAACAGTGCTCTGATATTTTTGGCAGAAGGTAAATACCATCATCAGTGTCTTATTGATTGTATGTAGATATATTGTGTTTCTTTTAGAGAGAAACAAGTATTTACACATTAATGGAGACCCAGAAATTTTGTGGGTTCTTTTAAGCATGAGTTAGATTCAAACTTGTACACCTGTGAGTTATTTAATTGATTGGGTCACTGATTATAAAAGTCTCCCTTGAGGAGACTGAACCATTAGAAAACTGTCTCCAACACTTGCATATCGATGGCTCAGTTCAAGACGGCAACATCTCAAAATATGGCATTTTTTGAAGTTATTTCTTACTAAGCATGAACAGCTTTCATATCTGTCTATCGTAAATTTTGTATCTTTAGAACAATAAAAAAAACATACAGTATTTACTCGTGTATAGCACGCACTTTTATTCCAAAACAAATGATGAAAATTCAGGGGTGCGCACTATACACGGAAAATAGGAAAAAAAATACAAGGTTAACAAAAGGCCGCTGATTGGGGGGGGGGGGGTAAGAGGAGGAAGAAGGCTGAGTTGTAGTCGTAAACTGCCGGGCTGACGGGTATCAAGAGTGGGAAGAAGAGAGAGAATGTTCGATTACTCCATCTCTTTTCTCCCCCTTCCACAACCCGAGCTTTACAGTAACTGTGGCTGCTCAAACCCAAATTTTTTTGTTTGACCTTATCCACGGGCCTGTACAAAATGTTGCTCAGTGTTTACACAATACACGACTTTTATGACGGCCAGAAGTTTACTAGCTTTTACACAAGTAGTTTAAAAATGTCAGTTACAAAAAATGCCGCTCGGCAATTTGACGTGGCAGAGACGAAAGACCGTGGGTGGCCGGCAGAAGCAGCATGAGAAGTTAAATTTTGACGTCTCTCATGATCAACTATCTTTCCGTGGGGAAAGAACGAAAGAAAAAAGGGCGAAACTGTTCCTTTTTTTTTTTTTTTGTGAGAGAAGTGTCAAATAAAAAAACCAAGCTTGCAGCTGTCCTGGAAGGTTATCTTATCTCTCTCTGGGATGTGCTTGGAAGCAGCAGTAGGCCAGGAATCAAAGGTTTTAACCTCCAAAAAATTTGTCCAAAGCTGAATTTTGGCTCACTTACACAGTCGAGCATGCTTAATAACATATCAAAACTTTACCGCTCAAAACCGTGTGCGTCACATCAAAATTGTGCAACAAAGTCATAAGTAACTCGTTAGTGCAGCGTTATACTAAACTGCCAACGTGAGGCGTAACTTTTACCGCTCAATTAAAACAGATAGTTCAAAATGATCTAGAAACTCTGTTCTACGTAAATATATTAAGAAATACCTAAAAATAATAAGTTAACTATACACCGTAAAACAACGAAGTGAAGTAATGTATTATTTTATCAATTTTGTGGAAATTCGACAACGATTATCAGCAAAACTAAACGTCTACGTGAATAACATGTCCAGTATATTTTATTGCCCATTCTTTCAGCTTTCTATTGATATGTCAGTGAACAAGTTAGCATATTTCGTTGGATCACTAGAGCAGTCTGAGCGTCGCAGTGTACCTAGTTCGGCGCGGTGGACAGGTCAAAATATTCCTACATTCCACTTCCCTCTGCTCATTCTCGACATCATTACCTCTTAAATTTATGGTCAGGATGGGTTCTTGATTTGTTTTAAATACTGTCTACAATTCATAAAATAATTTTGCCATTTTTAAATTACCGATTTGTAGTGATAATTAGCAACATTTTTTATCATAGTTCTATTATACATCCATAAAACGTTACATTAAATCATAGACTGCTAGGCCTAGCATAAAAATTCTACGAAAATAACTAAAACACAGTTTACCACACAAAATTAGAACTAAGTAAAGACTATATAACTGCAAAAAAATACAATTATCACTGACATTTTAAAATATGCTCAAAGTCATTAGGTAGTTTAGTGTTGTATTTTCATGTACTGAATGAAATACTGTTCGTAAACGGCAAAACCTGTAAACCTGTGAAACATGCGTTGATAAACTTCCGTGTGTGACCTATTTTGTCGAAATATTGATATAGATCTACAGTGCGACTGACGGATACGCTGTCAATCTTTGAATTTACAGTAATAGACAAGACAGTGCTCATTGAGTGCGCTGCCTACGAGAGTCGTGGCATGAGCAAGGATAGTGATTTACAAGTTAAATTATGTTCTGCGGTGCTATCATTTTTATTGATATCGCTATCAGACAGAAATCATTTCTTCATTTAGAAGAGGAGAATATTGCTATAGGAATAAAATTACAGGAAAATATTTATGAAACGTTTTCGAGTACTTTCATAGTATTTTTTAAAAGCTCTAAAAAAATTTTGTAGCGGTGCGGGCCTCACCGAAAATGGTGGGATGTACGTAGGTTAGACAAGTACCGAGCCATGTAGAATACTAATTAACATATAGCTTATATCACTATCCTTGCTCGCGTCACAGCTCTGAGTTTGGAGCACCCTAATACTGGAAGTTTATTTTCAGAGAATCCTGTGAACACTTGTATTTCAATTTACTTAAAATAATTTTTATCGGATCACATGCATCATATTAAATGACCAAGAGCTACTTGAATAAGGAAATGGGCACGAAACGATCTTGTATGTGCATGTCCTGAGATCACAGATGTGACAGACGCTGAAGCAAATTACTGCCTGAGACTGTGTGTCCCACTGATTCCTTCAAGGACATCAAAATATGGAAGCCTCCATGTCGCAGTCGCATTGGCTAGTTC
>PNEQ01001804.1:0-12473 GCA_003012365.1 Medauroidea extradentata | reverse complement strand
ATAGCCAGCCCCCCCCCTCCACCCACCGCCCCACAGCCCACAGTCAGCGCTGTGTCTCACTCCCACCCCCTCCGCTCCCCAGCTCTACCACGCCAGAAGCCCGTCACGGCCAGTGACCGCGCTATGACACGTAAACGAGAAAACAAACGAACGAGAGAAAAGAAACAGAAAAGTTAAAGAAAGCTTCGCTCAACCTAGCGCACGCAGCAACAATAAAACAAAGGGGTCACTCAACTTCACCGAAGATCTCAAATCCGCTCAGCGCGACTATGTATCTTAACAAAAAAATCATCTAAAAAAATTTAAAAAAAAACCGAGAATTAACCAACGTAACACTCTTTTCACACACATGTTCCGTTCTGTGCACGTGGTTATTCTCCATATTGGTTATTTCTGCTGGTTGACCACAGTATAAGTCATTTAGATTCAGAAATGAAGCCTATCATCGAACAAAGCGTACACACCTACCCTTCTCCATATTCTTTAAAGCAACGTGATGTGTGATAGCCGTTGTATTAATTTAAATAATACATTTAAAAAATCAGACTTTACCAAAAGTGTTCGTAAAATTATGTCAAAACACATATCAGTCTAGGTACTACAACAAGAATGTGGAAGGTCAGTAAAGCTGTCTAAATTTCCCAAATGCCTGTGAACAATAGTGAGACTAATTTTTATGAGCAGTGTTTGATGTCAAACAAAATAACCTTCAAGCTTGTCATATTTTACAAAATATTTTGTACTTTACAAAAAATCTTGGGTAGTGGTTTCCAAAAAATTGTTTGGTGTAATTTCAATCAATTATTGTAAAATGTACAAAAATTTATTTGTAAATGGTCACTTATTATTTATAAGTATGTAATTTTTTAAAATTAAACATACATATTTGTATATCGATACGCATTCTGCAACGTTCACAATATTTTTTGTAAACTTACAGACTTTTTTTGGAAACGTCTTCCCAAAACGTTTGTCGTAAACGTACAAAATTATTTTACTTTGTAGCCCAACAGTATTTATTCAGTGCAACAGGTTTAATTTCTATAAAAGAAATAGTCTCCATTTCCATAGTTTTTATACTCACGTTGTACGTTTCACAATTTTTTTTTCACTATTGAACGTAATCCTTCTCAAGTAACCTGCGACTTTACCGACATCTTCACAAGTACTGTATGAAATATCCTAATTCCCACATACAAAGAAAATAGCCTGTTTATTTTACAGAGCCCAAGGTAATAATACATTCTCTTATTTCTTCTGTAAATGACATATTGTAAAAAGAAAACACACTCAAAAATATTGCCGAGAAGTTTTTACAATTTTCTCGGAGAAGTTAGGTTCACTGAGATACCGGCCACCGAAAATGCAGTAACCTGTCATAAATCTGACGAGAATCAATACAGACTAAACAGAAGGCATTTGTGTGCCGAAGTAGGCATGTTTGTAACCCTAGACATGTGGAATTCCCGGAAATACACGCACCTATTCTGTGTTAGCTACTTGACCTGTCCGCCGTGCCGAACCTGGTACACTGTGACGCTCGGACTGCTCTAGTGATCCAACGAAATATGCTAACTTGTTCACTGACATACCAATAGAAAGCTGAAAGAATGAGCAATAAAATATACTGGGCATGTTTTTCACGTAGACGTTTAGTTTTGCTGATAATCGTTGTCGAATTTCCACAACGTTGATAAAATAATACATTCCTTCACTTCGTTGTTTTACGGTGTATAGTTAACATAACATTTTTAGTTATTTCTTAACATATTTACGTAGAACCGAGTTTCTAGATTATTTTGAACTATTTGTTTTAATCGTACGGTAAAAGTTACGCCTCATGGCGGCAGTTCAGTATAACGCTGCACTAATGCGTCACTTATGACTTTGTTGCACGATTTCGATGTGACGCACACGTATTTGAGCGGTAAAGTTTTGATATGTTATTAAGCATATTCGACTCTGTAAGTGAGCCAAATTTCAGCTTTGGACAATTTTATTGGAGGTTTTGGCTGAAAATGGTCTTAGATTCCTGGGCTACAGGCCGAGGAAGTGAGGGAGTGTTGTGCAGGCAGACAGGGTGCACACACACTGGCAGGCCACAGCAAGTGACCTTGGCAGGCTATTTATAGATAGCTGCAAAGGAGGAAGGGACAAGCCCACCCCAATGGCTCTACTCCCGTCATTCTCTAGCCAGTGTGAATGCTATCTTTCCTCTCTCTCTTTTTTCTTTGTTGCCAGTCATGGCTCCTTCCCCCCTCATCACCCCCACAAGCCCCTTGGCCATTCATCCTAGTCTCCCTCCTGCTGCTTCTCCATTTGTATTCCTTATCCTCTCTCTGTCTCTTTTCTTTGTTGCCAGCTAGGTCTCCTTTCCCCTTGTGCCATTCTGTGTAGCCTCCTTGCTGCTTCTCCATCTCCTACTCCCATGTTCTCTCTCTTTTCTTTGTTGCCAGTCACCTTTCCTTTCACCCTCGCACTGCTACACTGTCTTACTCCAGTGATTTTTTTTACATACTAGCAAGGCACTAAAATTTTTTTCCCTGAATCTTGTTCCAAAAATCGTAGTGCGCATTATACAGGAGGGCGCATTATACACGAGTATATACGGTACTTATATTTACAGTTTGAGACAGAATTTATGCTGCGTAATAGCTGGTAAGAAAATTTTAAACTCCAGTATGTCAATTCTAGGAATTTTGAGTTGTTGCAGTCTTTAACTAGGCCATCAATATGCTAGATTATCAGACATACAACTGGCCACTTACAAGAACAGCAGCCAATGAGTAAGTAGTTGACGACAGTGTATGAAAGGTCATGGAGTTGAGCCCGCTTGTCGTTGAAGCATCAAAATTCCCATGTGTCTTGAATGACATTAGTTATACAAATACATGTGAGCACTATAGCGAAGTTTTTTTTTTTTTTGCTTTCAATTTAAACGATTATGGGTAGTCATTTCATCATTCTAATGTACATTTTTTGTTCACAGTTAATGTGCTTGCCTTTCTTGTGGTATATTATCTTGTTGAGTCACTGTTGTATTGGTTTGGAAAAAAAATTGTAAATTGTAAAAACACTACTCTGTGACACTAGCAAAACATTTTTTACAACATATAAAATGTAAATATCCCCCCCCGCTTTACTCCCATAAAAAAATTATGTTAAAACATTCGGGCACATTATGAAAATACATGTTAATAAGTACATTGATGTTAGGCACATCGTGGGCTACATAGCATATTTATTCCACTGATATTAACATTGTTTAAGGTAATGAAGCCACATTATTTTGTTACCTAAAAAGATATCTCTGAATGCAGCACATATGTGTTTGTTTCATAGTGAATTCACAAATTACTTTAGCTGAACAAATTCACCAAATAGGTAATCTTAATATATAAAACTAGTGATTTCTTAAGATAAATAAATTTACTCAACAAAATTATGACAGAATGTTATTAAACTATGTAAATTAAGATTTTAAAACAAGCAAATGCACAGCTATCGTATCGGCACCATTTTGAACTTCCCTACTCCCAACCATCCAACCAAATCTTGAAATAATAATAATCAATTTTATTAACTTATATAAAAATACATAATAACGAGCTCCTAGTTCACTTCATATAGGCGTATGTCTACTGAAAGGTAAGATCAATAACTATGTTTCCAAGAATTCACTTTGGAAAATTTTCATCGTGAAACAAAAATAGGCAAGGAAAACCAATAAATCAACACTTAAGAGGAAATTACATTTATATATTTTCGTAAAATAAATGACTGACTTTACTACCAATTATTTATACTATACTAGCTGCACCTTTGAGTCTTCGCCCGCGTGTATTGTAGGAAAGAGTAACTAACTTTTAATTACGTATTAATTGATGGTGTATACAAACAGCTTTATCCAGTCCACTTTGCTGAGCGTACTTTAATTGCAGAACTATCTTTGTTTTTAATTCATCTTTATTTCTTTATAAAATTGCTGCATGGCTGCGGCTTTGGCCAAATGAAATTATGTAATGTAAATAGTAACTCTGGATAAAATATCTGATGAAGGTATTTAACAGCTAGCGTACTCAATAACAGTGAACTATAATTAACTGTCTTAGCTCAATGTAAAGAGCACGCGCAATATGCTCGTATGATGTCATAGTAATTTCCATTGCAAAGTCTTGCACGGGATACGAACCCGTAACCCCACCCCTCCCACACCACAAACTTTATACAATATCGAGTGAATGCTTTGAAATGTCCTCTTACAGTTGCAAGAGTATTTCGATGAACAAAGATACCAAGTGCCAATAAACACTATGAAAATGTACGTACATAAATCTGAGGGTTTTTCAAACAAAAATATTTGAAGGTTTGCTTAGATTTATTTCTCAAGCTCAAAATGTAAATAGCAAGCAACATCATTGACGAGTGTATAAATAGCACAATTTAAAATTACAAAAAAGATTCAAACAAAAACACATTAAGCAGATACATATTATCAAGTTAGCAATCCAAATGGGTGCTTACTCGCACATAAATAGACATAAAAAAAATATACGATAGTTAGACATACCCTGAAAGTTATTAAAGTTTGTACCCACACGCACATTTGACCTTTATGAAAATGTACAATGATACCTCAAAGTTACGAACGTAAATATGTTTGACCAACCAATACATTTAAATTAAACGTTAACGTCAAGCAAGAATATATCAACTTTTTTTAGTTGAACATCATAATCAACATGATGAATTTAACAAAGCATAGCAGGAAATTCCTGATTTCTCACATAAGCGTGTTTCAGAATTCATTATCAAAATAGAGAATATACTTTACCTATATCAAATGACGTGTCAACGAGCTCCAATCTCGACAATCAAAAATCACTATCATAAAACTGAAATTATCAAGCAACTGACTAGATTCAGGAAAAACTACAGACATCAGAAATGATGTACATGCGGCGCCATACACTTTACCAATTCAACAAGGAAATTACAAATACTAAAAAGGTAGCAACACGTTGAACATTCGGAGCAAACCTATTCATTCCAAATTTAATCCTAAAATGTAATTTTCACTAGACGGCAATCGAAAGAACAATTTTGAATAAAACCAAAGAATTTAAAATTTAACTACATGCACATGACAGCAGCCGCCTTACCGCCATGGGGAACTAGTTCCCAAGCCAACAACTAGCTGGAGCTACAGACACTTACATTTGACCTGATTCGAAGCAGACAAAGAAGTAAAAGTTAAGACCACGCTAGCACACCAGCAAGAGGCTTGGCCAGGGCCTCAGCAAACTGCACATGTGCGAGGAAGAGTAGAAGGGGAACCAGAGAACACAAGTGCGTTAGAAGAGAAAGCATAGAGATCGCGAGCCGAGCCAGAAGCTTAAGTTCCATAAAGTCCCGCCTCGCGCCACCGTCGCCGCACTGAGCACCAGACAGTGCAGCTTAAAGGCAGGCCGTGATAATTCTTTCGTATGTACAGGATACAGTCCAAAGAGATTTTATTTATGAGTAGGTTGGCAAAAATAAACATCTGTTGAATTATTTCTCCAATATCATTCTCTTTTATCGGGAGACGTAGCATTTTACTGCTTTTCAAATCCTTAATTTTCGAATTTTATAAAATCCTGAATTTATTTGTAGATATTTACGTAAGCTTCATTCTTATCAAAAATCATCTCGATATCTCAACGGGTGATAATTATTTGAAAACACATTTTATTTTTTTAACAGCTTTCAAGAACGAATTTGGAAAAATCCTGAAATTTCTTTTTTGATATTTACGCGAGATTTATTTTAAAGCAAAAACCATTTCAATATTTCCACTGGTTTAGGAGATACAGTAAGTGGGATTAATAAAAAACACGTTTTATTTTTTTAAGAGCTTTCAAGGATGAATTTCGAAAAATTCTAAAATAAAATTTTAGATATTTACTTAATCATCATTTTAAAGAAAAAATCACCTCGCTATCTGAAATGGCTTTGGAAAAATCACGGATTAATGAAAAACACATTTTATGGCTATTCACCCCCTTAATTTTTGAATTTCGCAGAATTGAAAATTTCACAAATATTCATTTGCTTGGGCAATATTTTGAAGTTAAAAAACTTATGATAGCTTTCCCGGTTAATGAGATATCAGGGATTCTTTGAAAAGACATTTCACCCCTTTTCACCTCCTTAATTTAAAATTTCGAAAAATCCATTCGTAATGGGTGCCTACGGGGCAAGGGAAGCTTCTCTCAAAATTTCATGGTTCTAGGTCCAGCAGTTTGGGGTGTGCGTTGATCAGTGAGTGAGTGAGTCTGTCAGTCAGGACACTTTATTTTGGTACATAAAATGAAGTGTCCTGACTGACACTGAGTATGCTAGCTGTTAAATGCCTTCATCACATATTTTATCCAGAGTTACTGTTTACATTACATTATTTCACGCGGGCAAAGCCGAAGCCGGGCAGCTATTTTATAGACAAATAAAGATGAATTAAACACAAAGGTGTTCTGCAATTAAAGTATGCTCAGCGAAGTGGACTGGATAAAGCTGTTTGTATTTGTTGTTTTATAGATATACAGAGAATATAGTAACACCATCAATTAATACGTAATTGAAAGTTAGCAACTCTTTTCTATAGTACACGCGGGTGAAGCCATAAAGGGACAGCTAGTTTTATACATAAGCGGGAAATGAAAGCATTTTGCTGCATGGAGAAATGGAGAGCCCAAGCAATAATTGTACATTAGAATTTTGTTTGTGCAGGAATATTTTGCCAGAGTTTTGTATTAGTGGTAATTACTGTATGTTTATGCCTTATTGTTAGTGCATAAGTACTAATTCAAGCAATTTTAGTTAAAAACTTCAGTGGGTAAAGTTGCTATTAAATTTGTGTATGCTAAATCAAAAGATTCTGCAGTAGTCTGGATTCTGTACTTCTGAACTTTTGCAGTATCCTATCATTCAATTTTGAAATTTTTTATGTTTGCATGAAAAAATGTTTCGTCTCTGTAATTATTTTTTTTCTCTCTTTGTTCTCCCCACCTCCCCCCAAGGTTCGGTGCATCGCTGCTGGACGCTGGGATAAAGCGCACTAATATGATGTACGGAGCGTTGTCTGTGGTTGTCTCGAACGTAGTGTTTGTTCATGGGTCCATTGACCCTTGGCATGCTCTTGGCATCACAAAAAACGTCTCTTCCACAGCACCTGCCATCTTCATACAAGGTGAGAAACTAGTGTACATATCAAAATGTCTGTATGCTTGTTTTCCACAGTTACAAAGGATCATTAGAGAAGGTGAGACAACTTAACACAAAGACAGGAACTGGGAAAGGTAATGACAGCAGCCTTTGTTAAGGAACTTGTAGAGTAACTGGCCTCACCAGCCATGTGATTTCTTTTTTCTTTTCCATTTTAAGTGTTGTCTAGTGACCCCAGAGTTAGTCTAACACCGACCATAATGCCAGCCGACGCATAAGAGCCCCCAACTCACTAAGGCAGCTACCACTTATGTATATATTTTTTTGACCCTATAAAATCATGTGCAATTGTGCAATTTCATAAGTTGCTTGGTCAGAGCGGTGAGCCTGCCCGGCTTGCAGAATGCAAGTGCATCGTTCGTTCGCCGAAGTCCCATAATTTGATTTTGAATAAATTTAATTTGTTAATTATTTGTAATAATATTTGCTAACATCAAGATCTTTGGATGAACTTTAGTCCTACGAGGCTACTGAATGCCATCCTGAAGAAGGAAGCCATATTTTAATGTAAAACTTTAGTAACTAATTAATTGTATTTATTGCGGTGGGCTACCTAGGTCTAGTGTTAGCTAAAACTCAATAATTGATCATTTTAACTATTTCAATCAAGTCAGTTTTGTCGTAGAGACTCCTGACTAGTCTCATTTTGTTCAGCTTTAAATTTCAGTAACTTTATCTAAGTAACTTTTTGTTGTAATATGTGAGCCAAAATGTGTATTTAATATTCTAACTTTTCATGTCAGTTTGGGCTTGTGGATTGCAACAGGCATGTGACAGGCTGGCGCCTGTACGTCACGAGGTTTCTGGCGATGGCTGCAAATGTATTACTCCGCCAACGGCGCCTTTTATTGTTTCTTCAGTTTTTGACTAACCTGTAAAAATTAACATAAAGTGAGAATTTATGTATCAAGTATTAAGCGCCAGGAGTCATAGGATTTAAAATGAGGGTTCTACGTAACCCGTGTCATTAGTTATAATTAAAAAGAGTTCCGGAGGGACGTGTATGCTGGGTTGGAGGCTATGGCACCCTGGGTCCGCCGCGCGTGCCCTGGACTCCCCCCAGTCTTTCTTGACCTACTGCGCGATGAAGACGTGTCGGGACCGCTGTCGTAAGTTCGCCAACCCACCCACATGGTTGAGTAGTACACGCGGTGGATAACTAGCTTCTTTGAGATGCCATAGTTAAATTTTCAGTCTGTTTTACCTTTATCGATGCTAGCCGCTAATTAATTGCGGTAGATTCAGTTTTAAATGGCTTAATATTTTTCTTTGTGCGAATTCAGCAGGCGGTTGGGCGTGATGTGTGCGGGCCCGATGGAACTCTTTTAGTAACAAGTAACTCTAAAAATGGTCTAGCTGCAGCAACCCATTTATAGGAGTAGCCCACCTGTGGAGCGTTTTTGTTTAGTGATTCTGTAATGTCTGAATAATTTCTGCACTATAAAATGCCATCCTCCTAAAATTTAACTCTTTTATTTAACGACATGCTTGCACGCCTTCGAACCTACTAGTGAACCCTGAGAAGAGAGGTCTCACTCTACCGCTCGTGATGCCATGGTGAGATGTATAGATACTGTGTAACTTTTGAGGTAAAGTGGTGGCGAGTACCACCACAAACTATTCCAGCATTTTTCGAAAAGGGTTGTGGAAAACCATGGAAAACCGTGATCAGAATGATTGGAGGTGGGAATCAAACCCAGTTCCTTTCAAATGCTAGGCCAAAGTCTTACCATTGCGCCACCTGTCTCAGACCTTGTATGTTGTCAGCATCAGACTTCTGCACCATGTGCAGTGTAATTTTGGCTATCCTTGGAGAGGAGGTAATGGATGCTGCCTGTTGTCAACAAGGCTTTGACCTTGAATTTGTCTTGTCCATCCTACCTATTGGAAGGGGAGAAAGATGCTAGCAGATGCAGCAGATCTAAGTGTGCTCATAAGTTTTTGTGAAATACAAATTGTACGTCTATTGAAGATGTAAAGTAATGCATTAAAATTAAAAAGACAGAGTTTCTTTTACAGCAATACAATTCTTTTAGAAATTTTGGCATAGAATACACAGAGTTTTAAAAGTAATTTCCCAAAAGTTTATTTATAAATAATTAATTAATGTTGACTAAAATGTCCTCTTAAACTCGGTGGATGAAAGTTTGACAAGCACCTGCCTTAATTACTTCAAGTTAGCTGGCCGCCCAGGCCTGCAGGCAGCTCGTACAAGATACATTATTATTTCCAGAGGGGCTTATCCCCGAATTATGGATGATACCAGGCCCTGAGCGTACATTATTTGAACTGTGCACACGATATCGACAGCTAACGGCCCCTCAGGCCAGAATACGTAAAAGAGTGCGCTTCAGCAAAATCCTTAAGGAAATTCAAAGAAACCAGTTCCCATTGCTAAGTCCTATTAAATCTCCGCAACGAACACCGCCCCTACATAAACGCATCCAATAAATCATCCAGGATGATCGTCAGATGTGCAGGTGGGCCACCCATATGTCTGAGCGCAAGCAACAGCTGCTCCGGCAGAATTTATGAGGTGAGTGGTCGCTGACCTACCACTAGAGTTAAAAATAAATTCTGAAACTCTTTCTCTGCGAGCGAAGGAGGAATCTAGTGTTGGCTCTTACCAAGGGAAGCCTCTGCCCCTGGGAACACTTTCCTCCTTTATTCTCAGGAAGAGTCTCTTGCTCTCATTAAGCTAGCCAGATCAGTCACACCATTTACTGTTGTTACCTGAGAATTATGCCATTCATTACCCCAAGCAGAGGAAGCGGGATAGTACAACTGCCCTGTACATATATAATTACCTTGTGGTAAAATTATTTCTTACGTTTTTCTTATGTCCATTGCCCCTGGTGAACCAATGAAAGACTTACTATATTAATCCACCTTGCAGAACAGTCCCATCCGCCACGTGGCACTATTGATACCAACTTCCCTGATGGTGTAAAATAACGACCGAGAAAAAATTTAAATGATTCTGAGAATTATTCTTACTAACGTAACGCCTCGTGCCACATTTGTATGGAGATAAAAGAGAGAGAAAAAACCTGAAGATATTTACTGCTCTAGTACATATATATTCCGCCCTCGGCACTGCCTCCTACAAGACCCCTTCACGACTTCTTTCTTGGAGAGCACACAAAGATCTGGAGCGAGCGCTAGGTTGCCTTGCGCTAGCTAGGCACCTGGCTCTGCGGAAGTATACCGCAACCGATAGGACTTCCTCTTAAATACATTTTTAAAAAATACCAATTACGTCTTGTACAAATACAAATTTGAAATTACTAACACTAGACCACAGGGAACAAAGTTTGCGCACATAAAAGCTATGATTATTACATTATTTAAACTTCGAACCAATTAATACAAAAGCACTGTTGGTAGAGGGGTGTCTAGGCCACAATAATGAACACACTTCTTTGACATCAGAACATTCCCTGGAAAATCCCAGGCATGCCCAATCCAACTGGTCACCGATCCTGGCGCCAGCCTGTCCCGGTGATTAATATCTTCAACTTATAAAGACAGACCAAAAAAATTGAATAACTCCTTTTTCATTATTACATGTTACATTTACAAAATTTATGTAAATTATCTGTAGATCAAAACCTAGCCTGAACTTCCTAGGCCAGTTTTCAATATTTTAGGCTACTTGCTTAAATATACTTAAATTTCCACTATAGTAGATTAAAACAGTATTCATGTGAATGTTACGCCAAATTGAAACTCTAGTAGTTTCATACAGTCCTAACAACATTAAATTTTAAATGGTTCACTGAGGTTAGACTACCTAAAGGAAAATTCATATAAAATAAAACATAAAAAAAAAACCTTATTGGAATGCAATAGCATAGGCGGTTTTTAGTTTTACATGCAGACCTGCCACCTTTCAAAGATGAAAAATCAGGAGGATTTTTTTTAAACTATGAAACTGGTTTTTTATACCTATTTCATTTTTATGACATATTACGAACAACATTTAACGACTAATTTACTGTGATTCCTTTGAGATATATAGATATAGAGTAAATTACTTACCAAATGTCTATTTAGTTTTTCTTCATTGTCGTTGTTGCAGATTTAGCTCTGTCTAGGAATGGGGTATCAAACTTCTGCTCGAAACAATTTCCCTGTTGTGTGGACTTTATTGTTAACAGTTTTTCCAATGTCTCGTCACTAAGTGATGCCCTAAACTGAGTCTTTGTTTTTGTGACCTGACTGAAAACGCGCTCACATTCTGCGTTGCTGTGTGGGAGGGTCAAAATTGCAAGCATAACAGTAGCCAGTTTATCATACTTCAGAATCCCATCTGCAGCTGACATTCTACCAACTAAAGACCACTTGACATCCATTCTTTCCTCTTTTACAATTTCCTGGGGTAGGTCTTCAAACTGAAACGTACAGAACTGTGACTGCAATTCATCTACCTCTTTGTCAAAGTATTTTGCATCAACATTCAAAATTCTTGGGAACTTATTAAGAAAGAACTTAATGTTAGAAAATGATGCACTACTAATAGATGAAATTTCTGCTACTTCAGCATTAATGAGAACCTCATTCTTCAGTGGGAATTTATGCACTATATAATCACACACTGTGGAAAAATACTTCCTTATTGAGGTCAAAAATATCACTTTTTCTTCTTGCTTCAATGTTTCTACAACTTTAGTAGTGGCACTACGTATTACGATTTCAGTGTCATCCTTCTGATTAACTTTGCTGTGATATTCAAGTTCTAAAACTGAAGATGCAGATTTCACAACAGCAGGCTTAACAAATTTTGATAACAAATTTTGCAGCATACTAAGTAATACTGACCTGAGTACATGGATTTGGGGTGTACTTGACTGAAGTTTTACATTTGGTTTTTCAAATGCTGGTAAAACATTTGAAAGAAAAAGGCAGAAAGCCCTGTTCAAATCGGAAGACAAAAACATAAATAGCCTTTCTTCACGAGACAGATATGAATTTCCTGAAGTGTCCTCATGCTTTGATTTCTTCACATTGTTTGTGCACGTGGTCTGTGATTCTGGGCACCTTTTCTTGCCTGAGGAATTTGTTGGCTTGCTTTTTTCACATTTGTCTGAACCAACAGAAGAACCTGAAACTTTGCTAGTGTCAAGATTCTGGCTAAGTTTGGGAATTCTGTAAGATTGCAAACTAACATCAGGCCCCTTATCACAGTTGACCACACTTTTAAACAGGCT